>JASEVX010000554.1:0-88827 GCA_031761405.1 Serripes groenlandicus
ATAATACCTATATGACCAAATTAGCTTTTCCTATCTCGTTTCGTTCCGTTTCGCAAAGTATCAATACCCACACAGGTATTGGTACTTTGCGAAACGGAACGAAACGAGAAAATTTTAATGTATTTTTACATGAAATATTTCAGGCATTCATATATAATAATCGTTTATGCTTGCCTGTACAATACTGGTCGAGCCTGGATTGGTAAATCATTGTTTTTCAAGTAATTGACAACAGCTTTAAAACAAAGCCATACTCCGAAATTACTGATACCATGCAACATACTGTAACTATATACATACCCACGTACCATCATAGATACATGTACCTTCATAAGATGCCCCGACATGCAATAGAGCCGCACATATTGAATAATCATTCATGGTTGTATGCATGTATAATTGCCGAGCCCGCATCCGAATGTCTACTTTTTATGTTCAGAGATAAATATGATTCTCCGTCTATTTATATTTTAATTCTTACTGTCGGCATCTTGAATTACATAATACATATATAACCAAATTAGCCTCTCTCGTTTCGTTCCGTTTCGCAAAGTACCAATACCCACACAGGTATTGGTACTTTGCGAAACGGAACGAAACGAGAGAATATTTTTTTATTTACATGAAACTTTTCAAGAATATCGAATAATCGGATAGTCGTATATGTGTGTGTGTTTGTATAACTGTCGAGTTTGGATCTGCAACTCATCTTGTTATGTATGAAGGAGAATTTGTAAGTTCGTGAAGGGAATACTGTTCGCATATAGATTATTGCATGTAACTGCAACTGTAATGGAAAATGATTCTCCTTCTATTTATAGTCAGCATCTTGAATTACATAATATATATATAACCAAATTAACATTTCCTATCTGATTTCGTTCCGTTTCGCAAAGTACCAATACCCACACCGGTAATGGTACTTTGCGAAACGAAACGGAATGAGATTTTTTTTATAAAAATAGTTTAGGAATTCATATATAATAATCGTTTATGCTTGCATGTGCAATAATGGTTAAGCCTTCATTGATGTGGTTTCGAGCCTCAATCGGGGCATTTAATTCAGGAAAGCCATCCAGCTGTTCTTGGAGGGAATACTTTTCGTATATTTCCTTGCATGTAACTGCTTGTAATGAAATTTGATTCTCTTTCTATTTGCCTTTTAATTCATACTTGTCAGCATCTTTAATTACATAATAAATATATAACAAAATAAGCTTTTCCTATCTCAATTCGTTCTGTTCCACAAAGTACCAATACTCACACCGCTATTGGTACTTTGCGAAACGGAATGAAATTTTGATTTATTTACATGAAATATTTCGGACATATCGGATAATCGTTTATGTGTGTATCTTTGTACAACTGTCGATCTTGGATCTGCACATTCATATATTGACCGATCTCTTTGATATTTGGTTTGTAAGTACCTCGTAAGGAGTCAAAACTACCAATTGGTTTTAGAAGTCCAAAGACTGTGATAACCTTGATTCGGACATAGTGACCTACTTTTAGGATTTTAAGCTAGTCTTGAAATTTGTAACATTAAAAAAAGGCCCAATGGTAGGATCACACTATGATCTCTTGTTGAGATTTCAAGCCTTTCACGCATTGCAAGATTACTCTTATTTTGAAGGCCTATCAAAACGCTAAGAAAACCATGGTCACGTGACGGATACATGGTATGTAAACATGAATATGTTAATGCACGACATGCAAAACACCACTTTCACTGTCGTTTCGACTCGGTCAAAGAAACATCTAATGCGGATGCAGTGGTTCCTTGTGACTGGCCTTTACACGGGAGGAAAATAGCAGGATATATTAATAGGGACTACATTTGAGTGGACCGCGGAGGAACGACCGGCAGCGTTGATACCTATACCCACGATGTCCAGGATGACCTGCCAAAGGGCGAATTTAAGGGGGGGGGGGGGGGGGGGGGGGGGGGGGGCGAAAGCGGCATACGCCCCACCCTCTGCTCACGTAAACTCGACTGAGGTAAGTTTTTTAATAAGTGAATCAACATATCAAGTTTAAATTTGGTCCATCCAGTAGTTGACTGTCTTATGGCACACCGTTAGGGTCGAAAATGCCAATTTAGCTTTAAGCTAATTCTATTTAGTACGAACCAGGTTCGGACATATTCTATTTAGTATGACCCAGGTTGAGAATTAGCTTAAAGCTATTTCATTTAGTACGACCCTGGGTCAGACATATTCAAATTAGTATAAGCTAATTCTATTTAGTACGAACCAGGTTCGGACATATTCTATTTAGTATGACCCTGGTATGGAATTAGCTTTAATCTATTTCTTATTTAGTACGACCCAGGGTCATACATATTTGAATATGTCCGACCCAGTGTCATACTCATTGTAAGTATGTCCGACCCAGGGTCTTACTAATTTTGAATATGTCCGACCCAGGGTCATACTAATAGGAATATGTCTGACCCAGGGTCGTACTAAAGACGGCGGCTTAAAATTGAGGGTCATACTAATTCAGCATGTCTTAAAGCTAATTGGAATATTACCGACCCAGGGTCATACTAATTCGAATATGTCCGACCCAGGGTAGTACTTATTCGAATTGACTTAAAGCTAAATAGATTTATCTTAATTCAGGGTCGTACTAATTCCATTCTAGGGTCATACTACATAGAATATGTCTGACCCTGTAACGTACTTAATCAATTTGTCTGACCTAGGGTCGTACTAACAAGAATTCGCTTAAAGCTAAATGAATTAGCTTAATACTTAATGATTGTTATCAATTAGTATATACGGCCCTGAAGTTAAATTTAGCAACAAAGATGTGGCCAGTCAAATTTCATGTTACAAACGCATCCATTATTGTAGCAGGTTTCTTGCATCTAAACGTTTTAACTGATTCGTTTTACCTCTTTATCCACTTATAAATTATCTGAAAAGCAGTTGTTTTATCATAAAAAAAGATGAGTTGCAGATCCAAGCTCGACAGTTATACAAAAAACATAAACGATTATCCGATATTCCTGAAAAAAAATATTTTTATAAATATATATTGTCTCGTTTCGTTCCGTTTCGCAAAGTACCAATACCTGTGTGGGTATTGGTACTTTGCGAAACGGAACGAAACGAGATAGGAAAAGCTAATTTGGTCATATGGGTATTATGTGATTCAAGATGCTGACACGTTATAATTAAAAAGTAAATAAAGTATAATCAAATTTCAGTTCAAGCAGTTACATGCAAAGAAATACATGAAAGTATTCCCTTCTCACGAACATACAAATTATCCTGTAATCTTCAGATATAAAAAGATAAGTTGCAGATCCAAGCTCGACAGTTATATAAATATATACACATAAACGATTGTTTGATATTCCTGTACATATTAAAATTTGCTCGTTCCGTTTCGTTTCGCAAAGTACCAATACCGGTGTGGGTATTGGTACTTTGCGAAACGGAACGAAACGAGATAGGAAAAGAGCCCTAATTATGTTATAAATGTATTATGTAATTCAGGATGCTGACAGTTAGAATTCAAATAAAATAGGTGAATCATATTTCATTACAAGCAGTTACATGCAAGGAACTAAGTATTCCCTTCACGAACATACAAATTCTCCTTCATACATAAAAAAAGATGAGTTGCAAATCCAAGCTCGACAGTTACACAAACATAAACGATTATCCGATATTCCTGAAAAAAATTATTTTTATAAATATATATTGTCCCGTTTCGTTCCGTTTCGCAAAGTACCAATACCTGTGTGGGTATTGGTACTTTGCGTAACGGAACGAAACGAGATAGGAAAAGCTAATTTGGTTATATAGGTATTATGTGATTCAAGATGATGACAACTACAGCGTAAACAAGTAGTTTGAAGAATAATCATATGTTATAACACGCATACATGTACATGCAAGGAAATATGCAAAAAGTCTTCCCTTCACAAACATACACATTTTCCTATAATCTAATAACATAGAAAGGCGACTTCCAGATCCAGGCTCGGCAATTATAATTACATATATAAAACCATAAATGATTATTCGATATGCCCGGCAGTATTGCATGTCGAGGTTATTTATGAAGGTACATATGTATCTATGAAAGTATGAGAGTATGTACATAGTTCATACATAGGGAGTCAGTGGCGCAGTGGTTAGCAGGTTGGACTATAACACCAGCGATCCGGGTTCGATTCCCTGGCGCAGCTGATATCACGACTAGTGTTCAGTGCCGGGTGATTTACTTAAATGGGTATTGTTTCCAGCAGTATCGGCCTACACTGGATGCTGGAGAGGTAAATATGACGCCTGCCGTGGGTTCGGCTGGAAATAAGTTGTTCCATCCATTCCAAGTGGGGACTTTCGTCGACTACCCACGTTAAACAAGGAACTTTACCTTAAGTATAGTGTTGCATAATACCAGTAATTTCTAGTTATGGCGTTGTTGACTTGCAAATCCGTGCGACCATTATTGTACATGCAAGCATAAACGATTATTAGAATTAGAATTCCTGAAATACATTTCATGTAAATAAATTAAATTGTTCTCGTTTCGTTCCGTTTCGCAAAGTACCAATACCTGTGTGGGTATTGGTACTTTGCGTAACGGAACGAAACAAGACAAAATCTATTTCATTTCTTAACGTTCAGCGTGTGAGTTTCATCGGATATTATACCTCATTCGCTTATGTTTTCAAGACTTTCTATATATCCGGTACATCATATAAGGTTGCTCTGGTTCAAATACTAGTGTGCTCGTTAACAGATGTATGCATTTATAATCATTCAGTGTTATGCTTTTAACTACAAAGAAAAAGATAGGGTTTTGTTCCTTTTCACCGATATATCTAACCTCTTTTAATTTTTGTTTCGTTCCGTTTCGCAAAATACCAATACCTGTGTGGGTAATGGTACTTTACGTAACGGAACGGAACATGTCTAAAAACATGGTTCATACTTGATGTTTTGCGTATTATGAGTTTCATTGGACATTATACATCATTCGACTATGATTATACAGGGTTCATGTAATTTACTATTATGATTATATTGATTTTTAGAATTTAAATTTGATTTCTTAATTTCCCCTATATGGTGCCCCTCGTTCCGTTCCGTTTCGTTTCGCAAAGTACCAATAGCCCCATAGGACATTTTTACAGTAGACAACTTTTAAAAGAAGCACGGCCAGATTAACCCTACCCCACATACAACAAATCTGCATCAGATGACTTTGAAAACCTATATACAAAAATGTGAAAATTGTTCATAAATGAGAGTTAAAATTATTGAAAAGAGTTGAAAACATTGTGGCAAAAGGAGAAATTGCTGGTTATGAGCAATTTCTTCTTTTGCTACAATGTTTTCAAAAGCTGTCTGGTGCAGATGCTTCTTAATGTGTCTACAGGTGGGAAAGGGTTATGAATTTATTGAGAAGACATAGTTGAAACAATTGGTACACTTGGAGCGCCTTGGAATAAGTAGCACCAAAACGAGTCGATTGAAGAATATTCATCAATGGCTAATATTCATCTATCGTGTAGGGATTAAATAAGTGATTAAAATCCGCGAGTCCTTCATGCCTTGCATAGCTGAAAATCTATCAATGATAGAAACTTAGATAGATAACAAAGGTGAAATAAATTGAACGATAATAATTATTTTGAACTTTTTTTTCTCTAGTTTATTGTAATTTGTACTTTTTAAAAAATCAAGTCATCATTTGTAAGGGCGATACATTTTTTACTATCGAAACTTCAGAGAACTGGTTTCCAATAGATCAACCTCTTTTCCTGGTACAGACAACTCTTGACCCCTCTGCAGGAAACATCTTTTCAAAACAAGAACAAGTCTTAGTGCGCAATTTCTTCTTTCCCACAATGTTGACAACTCTTTAAAATATTTATATTTTTATTTATCAAGTTTTTCCCATATTATCCCCTGTATATACAATTATAGGTGTTGCCGTTATGTTGTATGTGGGAAAGGGTTAAACATGCAGTTTCCCCCATTTTTTGAATACATAGAATGTTATGTTGTGGTTGCTCTTTATAATATCTACCAGATGATTCTCGTGTTACTTACAGTTGAAAGCATTTAGCCTTTTTTTCACTTTCAGAAACTTTTCAACACAAATGCAGCTTTGGAAAACAAACATTGTAACGATAATGTGATCTTAAAGAGCAATATCTCGTTTTGCCAAATTTGTTTCAACTCTATTTAATAATTATACTTTCATTTATAGGGATCTTTGCATACTTTTTGCCTAGACCTTCACAAAGGTGTCTGCTGTATGTGGGAAAGGGTTAAACTGCAATGTTTGTATAAGAGCAGTGTTCAAGAAAACTCCGCATGGATCAGTCAATTAGACACTGTTTAACGCTTTCCCACACCTCTGCAGCAGAAGATTTTCTGAAAACATTGTAGCCCAAGGTGAAATATTTTGGCAAAAGGTGAAATTGCTCATTGAGCAATTTCACCTTTAGCCACAATATTTCCAACTTAATATGAAAATTAAACTTTCATTGTAGAGAATTTTCATATTTTTGCTTTTATGATTTCAAAGTCGTCTGCTGCTGATTTTTGTACGTGGGAAAGGGTTAAGAAGTTTCTTGTAACTTTCATCGACCAATTGGCAATCATTGCATAGGCGGATCAAGCTGCTGGTTGATCTCGTTCTACACTGATGGCAAATTCCCCTAGTTTGGTTTCCTTGGTGCGCCACTTCTTTCACCTATCCTTTTATTACTGACCATTGAAAGTATTATGTATCATGATGTATTTAGCCTTTCCCTCATACGACAATTCTGCAGCAGACGACTTTGAACGTATTTTGTCAAAACATAGACAATCTCCATAATTGAATGGATAACCTATGACAAAAAGTGGAAAACATTGTGGCAAAAGGAGAAATTGCACGTTTTGTGCAATTTCTTCTTTTGTCACTACGTTTTCAAAAAGCTGTCTGCTGCAGAGGCGTCAGAAAGCGTCTATATGAGAGAAAGGGTTAACAATGATCTTTGTTTGCAATATTTATAGCCTTAACCCTTTCACATATATGAAAACTTTGTTTCAAAATATGAAAAAGCTCATTCCATATCAGTGCCTTAATGTTTCCAAAGACTTCGGCTGCAGATTTGTTGTATTTAGAATTGTGTTTTTCTGGGCTGAAAATCATCAGAATCAAAATCAGTTTCATGCACACAAAACATTTGACCTTGTCTTTGAATCCACCTTTCTCTGATACAGACAACTATTGAAACCTCTGCGTCAGACAATTTTCGAAACATTGCGTGAAATATATACAGGTAATAATTAATTTTTTAATGAATATTTCGCATATTCTAAATGGGGATGAAAAAATGCATATTGAAAGAAAGAAAGAATCTGCAGCAGACACCTTAACCCTTTCCCCCATATAGACGTCTCTGCAGCAGACGGCTTTTTGAAAACATAGTGACAAAAGAAGAAGTTGCTCAAAACCAGAAATTTCTCTTTTTGCCACAATGTTTTCCACTTTAAGTCAAAGGTTATACTTTCAATTATAGAGATTTTCTATTTTTTGACAAAATATGCTAAAAGTCGTCTGCTGCAGAATTGTCGTATGAAGGAAAGGGTTAAATTTTATAATTGAAAGTACAGATATTAGATAAAATTGGAAAACACTGGGAAAAGGATAAATTATAAAAGAAAAGGTGTATTGTCTCATCCTCTGGTAGGATTTTCATTTACTTTGTGTTGGTTTATATAGGATTGACAGCATTATATATCAAGGGTGAAAACAATATTTGCTCATCATGAACATTTGCTCCTTTCCAATATACAACGATTCTTCAGAAGAAAACTTTGAAAACATCTGGTTAAAAATATGTTAACCCTTACCCACATATAGACACTTTCTGATGCCTCTTTAGCAGACGTCTTTTGAAAACAGTGTGACAAAAGGAGAAATTGCTCAAAACGAGCAATTTCTCCTTTTGCCACAATGTTTTCAACTGTAATTCAATAGTTACATAATCATTTAAAGAGATTTTCCATAGTTTTGTCTAATGTCTGTATGAAGGAAAGGGTTAAACCTATATAAAAGAAAATTTAAACATTGAATAGAATATAAAACATTGTGACAAAGGGAGAAATTGCGCATTGCGCATTGTGAGCAATT
Source organism: Serripes groenlandicus (assembly GCA_031761405.1). Classification (NCBI taxonomy): domain Eukaryota; kingdom Metazoa; phylum Mollusca; class Bivalvia; order Cardiida; family Cardiidae; genus Serripes; species Serripes groenlandicus. The sequence goes on from JASEVX010000554.1 coordinate 8,158, forward strand.
TCTCCTCTCCTCTTGCCACAATGTTTTTAAAGGTTGTCTGCTGAAGATGTATTAGAAAGAGTATACAGTGGGAAAGGTCTTAAATAGGTAGAAAGTTGTGACAATAAAGTTGGTAAATAAATTTTCATAATTTATTATTTTTTTTGAATTTCAATGTATAGATACTACATTTTATGAAATTATTCAAATTAATTTTCTATTTCTTTTAATGTGAACAAGAAAGTTTCCACTATATGCAAATACAGTATACACTCAGTTAAACTTTAAAATGATAAGTATATACAAATATATAGTAACAAAAATAAACACATCAAAAGCACTGAAATGAAGAAAAGTTCAATTTCTTAATATTACACCAATTTTTTGTTATAATTTTCTACATTATAACTGAATATGACGAGTGTTCAAAAATAAAAACATTCTGTTCAGATCCTTTATTAATTTACGACAACATATGAAAACGAAAAAGATATTTGATTTGTTAGAACTGTTTCGTCTGTGTAAATAGTTGAATCAACTATTGATGATCATTTTTTATTTAAAGGAAAAGGTTACCAAAAGGGCCACTGAAACTGACTTTAAACAATAACCTGATGTGATGATTTGGACTTGTCTGCTTTAAAAACATTTCCAAATAGTGAACAAATCTGGAAATGTGGAACAAATGGAAAACATTGTGGGAAAAGAGACCCAAGACATTTCATATTTGAATCTTATATCTATTTTTTTTATGGGAAGCCAGTTGACCTACCCTTGAATTGATTTACCCTAATCGGTACTCCACATATCGAGGGCTTGGCGTGAAACAGTTGTAACTTAAAACCTATTTTGAAAACCCTGGTTTAGGGGCAATTTCGACCCTTTTGTAAACAATGCAAATTTAGGTGCCATTGCTCGTTCTAAATTTCCATTGTTTACGAAGAAAAATGATTTAACCCTTATAAAGACTTTATGGCGAGGTGATTAACCTTGGTAAAAAATTACCAATTTTAGTTACAACCGTTTCACGCCAAGCCCTCGATATTCTTCAATGGCATCTGGCTGCAATGTTAGCGAGGGTACAAATTACATTAGCAATCCCTGATACAGCTAACTTTTGATAGCATTGCAGCAGAAGATTTAAAAACATTGTGGGAAAAATAGAAATTGTTATATCAAAATGTTTCATACAATTTTCCAGATTTTACATTGTTTTCATACTATATGTTTCAAAGCAATCTTCCCTTAACCCTTTCCCTTACACGACAATTCTGCAGCAGACGACTTTAAACGTATTTTGTCAAAAAATAGAAAATCTCCATAATTGAATGGATAACCTATGACAAAAAGTGGAAAACATTGTGGCAAAAGGAGAAATTGCATGTTTTGTCACTATGTTTTCAAAAAGCCGTCTGCTGCAGAGGCGTCAGAAAGCGTCTATATAAGGGAAAGGGTTAAATATCATACATGTACAAGGTGAAAAATATCTGCCTTTGAACAAACGCTTCAGTAATTTGTAATTGTATATAATATAACCCTCTCCCTCATATAGACGCTTTCTGACGCCTTTGCAGCAGAAGACTTTTTGGAAACATAGTGGCAAAAGGAGATCGAAATTGCTCAAAATGAGCAATATCTCCTTTTGCCACAATATTTTCTTTTTTTTCCAAGTAATTATGCTTTCATTTATAGAGATTTACCATATTTTTATATATATACTAAATGTTTCGAAGTCATCTGCTGCAGATTTGCCGTATGTGGGAAAGGAAGATATCTTGATCCATGTCTGGTACGGAATCACCTACAAGGATGCGGGCCTGACATGAGTAGGGCTACATTGCTAGTCTCTCACCATTTTCTGGAGTACATGTATCTGGATTATTGAAGACGAACAGAACATATCAACGATCCCTGGGTCACTATTCTGTACAAGCCTAGGATTGTTTAAACCTTTCCCACATGCAAATACATTTATTATTCTGTAGAAAACCGCTTTTGAAAACATTGTTGCAAAAGGAGAAATTGCACATGATGAGCAATTACTCTTTTTGCTACAATGTTTTCATCTCTATTCGATAATTACTTTCATTCAAAAGAGATTTTCAACATTTCTTTGTAAAATGTTTTCAAAGTGAACTGCTGCAGATTGGTTGTATGTATCAAAGGGTTCAGGCCATTCTACCATGACCTCAAGGAACTTGTCTGAAGGGTGTTCTACAGTTAACCCTTTCCCACTTGTAGACGCATTAAGACGCATCTGCAGCAGACAAGCTCCTTTTGCCACAATGTTTTCAAGTTTTATTTTATAATTTAACTTTAATTTATATAGTTTTTCCATAATTTGCCTATACATTTTCAAAGTCATCTGCTGTAGATTTGTTTTATGTGGGAAAGGGTTAAACATTGGCAGACAATGAAAGCTTGGGTTATACTCTGGGTGATTTGTACAAACCCCTTTTTATATGACATGGCCGACATAAACATCTGTACATCAGATATTCTGCATATATCTTAATATTATCCTGTTTATCGGTCAAAATTTGTGCTTATAATCAAAACATGACCAATTGAAAGCCTTTATTTTAAGAAAGGTCTACAAAACGCTTCATAACCAAAGGTCTTAATAGAAAATAACATTAAAGGACATTGATTTCAAAATAGAATAAAGTTCTTTCATCTTTTTAATTTACATAGAAGCAATTAAGCACAATCCATCAAGAGAAAAAAAATTAGTTTATAAAACATGACATGTAATTGTTAGCATTCTTTTCAAAATCATTGCTATAAAATACGCTATCACAGTTTACATACGCTTTGTTTATCTTTTAAAACATATTGACATGGAAATAATTTAAAAGCATTGCAAAAAAAATCTCCCATAATTTTGTAGGTGAAAAGAATGTCAGTAAACATCATTGCTCAATTAGCCCTTAACCCTTTCCCTAATACGACAATTCTGCAGCAGATGACTTTGAACATATTTTGTCAAAAAATAGAAAATCTCTATAATTGAATGGATAACCTATGAGTAAAAGTGGAACACATTGTGGCAAAAGGAGAAATTGCTCGTTTTGAGCAATTTCTTCATTTGTTTCTATGTTTTCAAAAAGCTGTCAAGAGAGCAGAGCGTCTATATGAGGGAAAGGGTTAAGCCTTTTCCACATTGGTACATTTTCTGACACCTTTGCAGCAGATGACTTATGACAACATTGTGGCAAAAGGAGATTACTCATAACATAATGAGCAATTCATCCGTTCGCCACAATATTTTAAATTCTATTCAATAAATAAACTTTCATTTATAGATACTTTATATATTTTAATGTAGATATTTTCAGTTGTATGCTGCAGATTTGTTGTATGTGGGAAAGGCTTGAGGCCTTATACTTTTTTTAACCCTTTCCCTCATATAGACGCTTTCTGACGCCTCTGCAGCAGACGGCTTTTTAAAAACATAGTGACAAAAGAAGAAATTGCACAAAACGTGCAATTTCTCCTTTTGCCACAATGTTTTCCACTTTTTGTCATAGGTTATCCATTCAATTATGGAGATTTTCTATGTTTTGACAAAATGCGTTCAAAGTCGTCTGCTGCAGAATTGCCGTATGAGGGAAAGGGTTAAACTAAGCACTTAACATACATTTTAACATTACTGCAAGTATCTTTTCTACTTCAACCAAATCTTTACTTCTCTTTCTTCTCCATATACTCCTTTTAATATTATAACTTAATTTTTCAACACATTTCAATCTCTTCATCAGATCTTTTCTTTTTTGGAATCATCCTAACATTGCATATCAGTAACTGGTTTCAGAAAACATTGCAGGTAAAACATTATTTTTCAACTGATTTTTGTTACATTGTACAATATAGCATTCTGTACTGGACAATATTTGACATTTTGCTGAAAAATAAGACGGGCAAATTTGTTAGCCCTCTACCACTTGCAGAAAGCATGTCTACGTATTTGCAGCAGAGGACTTTTGAAAACATTGTAGAAAAAGGAGAAATTGCCGCCAAAATGAATAATTTATCCGTTTGCCACAATGTTTTCATCTCTATTCATTAACTTTACTTTTATCTATAGAGATTTCGCATTATTTGTCCTTAATGTTTTCAAAGTTGTATGTGGTATATACCTGATACAAATCAAACATTATCATAAGTGTAGACATTGTTAATTGTTAACCCTTTCCCTCATACGACAATTCTGCAGCAGACGACTTTGAACGTATTTTGTCAAAACATAGAAAATCTCCATAATTGAATGGATAACCCATGACAAAAAGTGGAAAACATTGTGGCAAAAGGAGAAATTGCACGTTTTGTGCAATTTCTTCTTTTGTCCCTATGTTTTCAAAAAGCCGTCTGCTGCAGAGGCGTCAGAAAGCGTCTATATGAGGGAAAGGGTTGTTAACTGACACTTTCCTCACATTTGATTATTCATTCCATCCGCCCTGTCTTCAATAAAACAATTTTTGATGACTACATCCGACATCTTATACAAACATTATATAGAAAGAGGAGAAAGGAACTACTTTTTGAGACTTCAAAACATGTTGTCCATAGTCACATGTCTTAAAGGTGCCAAACTTCAATATTCATCCTAACTTTGACACAGACACTTTCTGTAACCGTACGTAGAAGATGACTATAAAAAACATTGTGGGAAAGGGAGAAAAAGCTCACATTGTCATATCATGTTTTTAACCCTTTCCCTCATACAGACGCTTTGAAAACATGGAGACAAAAGAAGAAATTGCTCAAAGCGAGCAATTTCTCCTTTGGTCACCATGTTTTCAACACTAATCAAGTATTGTTCTTTCATTTAAAGGGATTTTCTGTGCTTTTGCCTAGATATTTTCAAAGTCGTCTGCTGCAGATTTGTTGCATGTGGGAAAGGGTTAAACAAAATCCTCACAAGTTTTCAAAAGAAGATGGCATTCAATATATCAAATCAGGTAAACATATTTGTTCAATTCACAACAGCTATTCTATTTAAAGTTTAGACAACTATTCTGATATATGTAGGTAATTTTCATTTAAAGTATACAAAATATATGTATCTACATGTACTTCCAGTGAAAAGGGCTGTTATTAACCCTTTCCCTTTCCCACTTATAGACGCATCTGCAGCAGACGACTTTTGAAAACATTGTGACAAAAGGAGAAATTGCTCAAAACAAGCAATTTCTCCTTTTGCCACAATGTTTTCAACTTTTTCCAGTAATTATACCTTCACTGAATGAGATTTTCCATATTTTTGCTGCAGATTTGCTGTATGTAGGAAAGGGGGGTTAAATGAGATTGTCTATGGGAAAAGGTACAAGTTGCCACTTATGAACAGTGTAGATTAAGATGACCTTGGGCATCTGTACAGTCAACAGATCAATACAAACACTATTCACATATTACTTACACAAGCTTGTAAGAAGATTCTGGTTAGACGAACAGACTCTTAACCCTTTCCCTCATACGACAATTCTGCAGCAGACGACTTTGAACATATTTTGTCAAAACATAGAAAATCTCCATAATTGAATGGATAACCTATGACAAAAAGTGGAAAACATTGAGGCAAAAGGATAAAATTGCACATTTTGTGCAATATCTTCTTTTGTCACCATGTTTTCAAAAAGCCATCTGCTGCAGAGGCGTCAGAAAGTGTCTATATGAGGGAACGGGTTAACCAATAATGTTCAGAAATGCCAACTTGTACTTTTCCCATGGACGAGTTCAACTATACAAAGAGAGAAGGCAAGGATTAACCTATGCATATGCAGTCTCACCAGAGCCTTCACAGCTGGAAAACATGATAATATAAGAAAAGCTATGGATGAAGCCTAGCCATGTTGTCTGTCATAAAAAAAAACAGAGACTCGAGTTTTAACTTATTTATTTTACACCAATTGTGAAGCCAGTTCTTACATCCTATATTAAATCACTCTCGATGTCTGCTTCTTGGAATCAATCCAAAAACCATTGGATCACAAGGGGGTGTGGGGGCATAAAACCTCTGAGCCAGAGTCGTCTGCTGAAATAACTTAACCCTTTTTCACATGGCGACGCATTTTGATGCCTCTGCAGATTGCAGAAAACTTCATTCAATAATTAAACTTTCATTAATAAAGATTTTCCAAGTATTTGTCTATTTGTGTTTCAAGAGTAATTATGTATGTAAAATTTATGAAAAGCATAGGAATTCTATGTCAACATCATATTGAGCCAACAAAAATCATACCTTCCCAAGTTTGACCTGTAAGAGTGACATTGACTTGCAGTGGTGACCTTGACATTGACCTTTCTGACACAATTATCTCAACATTTGAGCCTAGTTATTTGAAAATGCAATCACACATGAAAATATCTGAGCCCTGACAAGGTCAGTAAGATTGACAAAAGAAGAATGATGATATAATATGACTTTATACATAATGAGCTGGGACAGACATTATAGGGTCCTGTCGCACTTGCCAACAGTGAAAACTCAGGTGAGCATAAACATCTGTACCTGCTTATCAGATTTGTCACTGTCCGCCTTCATCTGAAAGAGTGTCATAGATGTAACTTCTGACAAAAAGAATATTATTTGTCTCCTATACCAAAACAAGAATGCAACAAGATCCTTTTTGGCCAGGCACTGCCCATTTGTATTCAACCCTTTCTCACTCGCAGATATATTTCAATGAATCTGCAGCATATGACTTTTGAAAACATTGTGGCAAAAGGAAAATTTCACCTTTTGTCACAATGTTTTCAACTCTATTCAATAATTATGCATATTCTTCATAATTTTGCCAGCATGTTTTCAAAGTCGTCTGCTGCACTGTAGGGTTAATGTATGAGGGAAAGGGTTAACCCTTTCCCTCATATAGACGCTTTCTGACGCCTCTGCAGCAGACGGCTTTTTGAAAACATAGTGACAAAAGAAGAAATTGCACAAAACGTGCAATTTCTCCTTTTGCCACAATGTTTTCCACTTTTTTGTCATAGGATATCCATTCAATTATGGAGATTTTCAATGTTTTGACAAAATACGTTCAAAGTCGTCTGCTGCAGAATTGCCGTATGAGGGAAAGGGTTAACATAATGAAATGGCTGAGTACAATCATTATATGTCCTTATACTGATTAAATACCAAGTACCCCATAGTATACGCATACATTTTTATAATTGGCCAAGATGAACGAAAACCGACTTTCGAAGGCTATGAAATTAATGTCAATGATGATCGAATTGCATACTGGTTAACCCTTTCCCTCATATAGATGCTATCAGAGCCCTCTGCAGCAGAAGGCTTTTTGAAAAACATGGCCAAAAATGAAAAATTGCTCAAAACAAGCAATTTTTACTTTTGTCACCATGTTTTCAAATCTAAATAATTATTGTACTTTCATTTAAAATGTTCGGGTATATTTTCAAAGTCTTCTGCTGCAGAGTTGTTGCATGTGGGAAAGGGTTAATCCAAGAAGCTTCCATGAACAGAACGGGGGGACAACTACATATTGATCAGGCACACAGATGATCTTGATCGAAGCCAGTCGCGAAGTCCTGAAAGTCGGTCTTCTTATTTTGTGGCTCAAATGATATATTCTATACTGAAATCTTTCAACCATTTATAATAAATATGTTTATTTAAGCCTTTCCCACATACAGCTGATTTCTGACACCTCTACAGCAGACCACATTTGAAAATATTGTGGCAAAAGGAGACATTGCACACGATAGTCATGCTTTCATATATGGAGATTTTCCATATGTTTGCCTTGGTGTTTTCAATGTTGTCTGCTGCAAATTTGTTGTATGAGGTAAAGGGTTAATTCACTACAACATTCAGAATATCTGTCTTTACACTTCAATATAATTAAAAAATACCTTAATTAAAGAGGATGAAGCCTCAAAAAAAAAAGAGAAAAGATGAAAGTTAAATTTTTGAGCATTGTGGGAAGCATAACTGGAAAATAAATATGAGCAGGAAAATAAGAAGAAGCTCGTTCTGATCATTATTTCCTATTCTCAAATTAATGAAGAAGAAAAAAAATTGGAGGGATGGGGTTGTCAATATTTTTATTTAGGAATTGTTTAAAACTTTCCCTTTATGCATCAGCAATAGACAACCTTTTGAAATCATTCTGGAAAGGAGAAATTGCTCTGATGAGCAATTACTCCTTTTCTCACTATCTTTTAAATTCTGATTCCCAATTGCAGATGTTTCTTTTTTGCGCCTTAGATGTTTTCAAAGCAGACAACAGTAAAACCCTTTCCCTCATTTAGAAGCTTTCTGATGCTCAGCAGACAAATTTTGAAAACATTATTCCAAAACAAAACAAACAATTTCTCCCTTTTGTCACAATGTTTTCAAATCTATTCAACTATTCAATTATTACTTATAGAGATTTTCCATATTTGTTCTTATGTGTTTTCAAAGCCGTCTGCTGCAGATTTGTTGTATGTGAGAAATGGTTAAAATATCATAATCAGGAAAATGGACAGCTTTTACTTGATGGACAAACATTACATGTAACACATAAAGACAAAGACTGAACAATTTTTGCAGTATCACAAGTACATGTACTTTTACACATATATACAAACAGACAAATAAATGTTTCTTTCACAATATTTTCTTGTTTTTTTCACAATATTTTTTCAAAATTCACCTGTAATAGAGGCTTAAAAATGCCCTTAATCTTTCCTATACAACTTTTGACATTTCAGCAGCATACATATTTTTGAAAATGAAGTGGGAAAAGGACAAATTGCTGAATATAAATAATTTCCTTTTCCAAAAATATTTCCAAGTGTGTACATAAATAACACTTCAAATTGCCCTCTTGCTACACTTTCTTCCATCAACATTTTCAAAGTAGATTACTTCTACAAAAAATTTAAGTTAATCCTTTCCCCTATGTACCGGTAATTTAACATTTTCCCATCTGCAGCAGTTGACTTTTGAAAACAATATTGCAAAAGGAAAAAATGCTCATGCTCAATTTCTCCTTTTGTCACAATGTTTTCAACTCTATTGAATAATTATACTTTCATTTATACAGATTTACTATAATTTTACGTGAATGTTTTCAGTCACCAGTTGCAGATTTTTTGGTTGTGGGAAAAAGTAAATGGGGGAAGTAAATCCAGTGCAAAGTGAGTTCTTTTGCCTAGATCTCAAAGAAGAACTGGCAGCCATCTTGGAAGATTATCTCTTTTATTTTATGCCCAGTATCTTTTCAAATGTCATATACCCATAAACATGCAGTCATACTACTGGAAAGAACAATGTTTAGTAAATCAGTAACTTAGAAATAAAAATCTGATCAGGACTGGCCCAGATTTTTGTCAAAGGACATCTCAGGTTTAAATCTAAAACAGTTTTCACTGAACCCTTTCCCTCATGCATAAGCATTTTGACGAATCTGCACCTCTATTCAACATTTCATTTATAGAGATTTTCTATATCTTTCCTTATATGAGCTGTCCCCTGAGAAAACCAACATAATTGGCTCTGCATAATGTATCGATCCAGATCACCCTGCGCAGTCTGCACAGGCTAATCGGGGCCGACACATTCCATCTCAGGTGGATAGAGGTATAGAGTAATGATTCCTGAAATAGAAAATCCACAGGAGGCGATAAGTGTCTGTCCGGGTTACACTGCGTGGTATGCCAAGGCTGATCCGGGTTGATACTTTACGCAGAATCAACAATGTTTGTTTTCCCTCGGGACGGCTCATATGTTCAAAGTCATCTGCTGCAGATTTGTTGTATGTGGGAAAGGGTTAACTTCATAAAAATGGATTATATCCTTGTTGTTGAGGTTGAATAGGTGTACCCATAGACATGGGCATTAAAGGGGCGGGGAGGAGCCCCTGGCTATTAGTTTGTTGCGCGAATCCTGAATTATAGGAATTGGCCTGTAATTGATTAAGTGGTACTCGCACTGGCGCAGGCTGCTCAAATGGGTTGGTTGAGGTGGGTGGAGAGAATGGATTATTGGCTGAAAAAGAAAGGAAAAACAAAACATTCAGTACAAATCATTGAATTGATTAATCTATGTATTTTAGATCAAAATAGTTACATTCAAACAATGACATTTCATCCTTTTCTATGCCTTTTTCCAGATTCAGATGTTTTTTAATCCCTATACATGAAATTTATAATTATTGAATCAAGTTGAAATCATTGTGGCAAAAGAAGAGCAATTCCTCCTTCTGTCACAATGATTTTTCATTTACTTTATTTCCAGTTGTTCCTGAATAGAAAGACACTAAAATTACTTTACTTATATTAAGTAAAATGTTAATGCGAAAAAATGATAATGCTTATAAATTTGCTGTATAACCTATTTCAACCATTCCCTGCAAACAATCTTCAGCAGACAAAAATATTAAAAATCTTTATAAATCTATATCTACTGAATAGAGTTGAAAACATTATTGCAAAAGAGGAATTTCTCAAATTTCTTCTTTTGTCACAATGTTTTCAAAATGTGTCTTCAAGTGGGAAAGGGTTAAAGGTCAACTATTACAGATGATTCATATCGCCTCAACTGACAACCACAGATAACTTTTGATAACAATGTCATTAAAGGAGAAATTCCTCAAGTAGAGCAGTTTCGCATTGTCCAACATTTTTTGTTTTAATCTTTAAGAATACGCTTCAAATTTTCCCTGTTGCAACTTGTTAAACCTTTCAAACTTTCAATGCAGATGCCCCTATAAAATATCACATCTAGTAGAAGATAAATTGTAAAACAGAGCAGAGCAAAAATGATCTACCTTCGTAAAGCAACAAAGAATATTAACCCTTTTCCACATACAACAAATCTGCAGCAGACGACTTTGAAAACATACCCAAACAAAATTTGTAACATCCTTTATTGATTAGAGTTGAAATTTCTTCTTTTGTCGCCATGTTTTCAAAAAGCTGTCTGCTGCAGAGGCGTCTATATTTGGGAAAGGATTAACAAATATAAACAAATGTACATGTACTCACCTTTTTTACTGTTTTCAGTAGGTTTGACCAGTTCATCGAGATTGACTAGTCCAGCGTTCGAGCCCAAGAATTCTTGCGGAGTTTTCGTTCTCTTGACTTGATCCTGTGGCATTGATGATGAGATTCCAGACAGATTCCAGAGATCAGTCTTTGCTTCGTCTACAAAAACACAAAAAAAAATCTCTCTGTTTACCACTGACCCAATAAAGGAAGCATTTTACTCATTTGTATCAAATGACTCTTACAAACATTGTGAATTATTGCTTAACCCTTTTCCTCATACGACAAATTCTCCAGCAGACGACTTTGAACATATTTTGTCAAAAAGTGGAAAATCTCTATAAATGAATGGATAACCTATCACTTAAAGTGGAAAACATAGTGGCAAAAGGAGAAATTGCTTGTTTTGAGCAATTTCTACTTTTGTCACTAGGTTTTCAAAGAGCCGTCTGCTGCAGAGGCATCAGAAAGTGTCTATATGAGGGAAAGGGTTAAACATTGACGGTTGGTTTTTGATCGACATGACTTAGTTCAATGATCAGAAAGCGTCTATATGAGGGAAAGGGTTAACAAATAGTTATTATAGTTATACAGATGTTTTCAACTGTGTATCAAAAATCTTCCTCTTCTATATATATAAACCAGGCAATACTATAACTGTCCTTCCAGAATTTGCAGCAAGCAAAGTTCAAGACCAGTTTGCATATTTGTGCAGCCTGATCAGGATCTTCCCTGTAAGCAATCTAGTCATGCAAGCTGGAGAACTGATACGAGTAAAAATGGACTGTAACCCTTTCCCTTATACGACAATTCTGCAGCAGATTACTGAAAATATTTTGTCAAAAGATAGAAAATCTCTATAATTGAATGTATAACCTATGACTAAAAGTGGAAAACATTGTGGCAAAAGGAGAAATTGCTTGTTATGAGCAATTTCTTCCTTTGTCACTATGTTTTCAAAAAAACGTCTGCTGCAGAAGCATGATAAAGCGTCTATATGAGGGCAAGGGTTAAAAGTATGAATAAATAATATTTGCCATAAAACAAGATGGCCATGACGGCCTTGTTAAGCTCATCTGTATCCCATCAATCTAATTTACTAGGTAAACCACAATTTAAATCTTCTGTTAATCAAACTAGTTTTTAATTGGATATGCATGGCTTTTAGAACATTAGTAAATATAACCCAGATATATGATTCAATCACATAGTAACATAAAAAATAATTGGTTGAAATATCAGGAGAATGTTTTCACCGATTCTAAAATAGTAGTTATGGAACAAAACTGACCAAACCTCGGCCAATAGTTTCTGAAAAAAATATTAATGACTGCTTAAACCAAAAAACACAGCCTAGCACAAACAACTGATTGATTGGGGTTTAACGCCGTTTTTAACAAATTTCTCAGTTATATCACGTCGGCCCATTCACCTACTCATGCATTTCCTGGTTTACTCACACCAGTACTCCACACAACAATCTTTCCAAGCAACTGGCTGCTTTTCCACATAGACTTAGCCCATTGGTGGAAGACGAATGACGCATGTCGCATCAATCGTCGGAAAGAAAGTTGGCCGAGCCGAGATTCAAACTCACAACCCCTGGATTGACAGCCCGCGTGCCTACCGAATGAGCTACCAGGGCTACCATTTGCATTGTCTTCCGTTCTTTTAACCCTTTCCCACATACAACAAATCTGCAGCAGACGACTTTGGAAACATGTGGACAAAAACGTATAAAATCGCCAGATATGAGAGTTAAATTATTAAAAAGAGTTGAAAACATTGTGGCAAAAGGAGAAATTGCTCATTTGAGCAATTTCTTCTTTGGCCACAATGTTTTCAAAAGTTGTCTGCTGCAGTTTGTTTGTTTGGAGTTTAACGCTGCTTTCAACAGCTTTGGTCATATCACGGCGGTCAGTGCACCTACCCATGTTTTCCTGGCTTTCCCACACCAGTACTTACACAACATTCTTTCGAAGCCACTGACTACTTTCTCACATAGATCAGAGGTGAGAGGCAATAGAAAACATCGCCCGAAAGAATGTCGCCGCAACCGGGTATCGAACCCGTGACCTCCAGATCACGAGTCAGATACGCTACCAATTGAGCTACCCGGCCGGGTCTTGTCTGCTGCAGATGCGTCAGAAAGCGTCTGTATGAGGGAAAGGGTTAAAATAGGGTTACCAAAGGATCATACATTTCACATTTGTACATGTTCTTTGTTTCTGTTGCATAGTAACCAGGATATAATATCTTAAGCTGCTTTCTTACATTTCAGTTAACCCTTTCCCTCATACGACAATTCTGCAGCAGACGACTTTGAACATATTTTATCAAAAAGTGAAAAATCTCTATAATTGAATGGATAACCTATGACTAAAAGTGGAAAACATAGTGGCAAAAGGAGAAATTGCACGTTTTGTGCAATTTCTTCTTTTGTCACTATGTTTTCAAAAAGCTGTCTGCTGCAGAGGCGTCAGAAAGCGCCTATATGAGGGAAAGGGTTAAAAGTTAGAATCCAGTTTACAAACTTGTAAAGCATTAATTGTTAGGTGTTTTACGCCGCTTTCAACAATTTTTCAGTTATATGATTATCACAGCATTTCCTCTGTAAGTTGCCATATATCCTGACACCAACAAGTCAGCCGTAATGCAACACTGAGCGCCAAGGACTCAAGTTCAAGGAGGGCAGCCATTACTACCATTTTGAAGTCTTTGGTATGACCCGGCCTGTGATCGAACCTGCGACCTCCCTCGTTCGGACACTCTTCCACTACACCACAAATGTTTAAAGGAGGAAATATGGGGGTTTTCGAGGAAATTATTTACAGCAGACATAGTGTGATGACAAAACATCACATCCAACAATTTGTGCTGGGTTGAGCCAATGTTTTATAAGGTTCTTGTTCTATAAGGGTTGGTTTAAATAATATGGTCATGCAATATGTCATCATAAGTTTGATCATGTCAAACCAAAAATACGATCAGGACTTTGTCTACAGCAAAGATCCACAAGTCTGATCAGGATCTTCCCTGCTTGCAATCTCGTCCTGTGGGCATTCTGAACGTTCCAGGAGAATGGCTATTAACAATAACTATCAATAAAAGTAGGCAATTCAATTATAATTGCCATTAATTTCTTAACCCTTTCCCTCATACGGTAATTCTGCAGCAGACGACTTTCAACATATTTTGTCAAAAAATGTAAAATCTCTTGTTTTGAGCAATTTCTTCTTTTGACACTATGTTTTTTGTCTGCTGCAGAGGCGTCAGAAAGTGTCTAAATGAGGGAGAGGCTTAAACATTGACGGTTGGTTTTTGATCGACATGACTTGGTTAAATGATATATTTCTCTAGCAACAGGGGTCAAACCTAGCCAAACACAAAATGACATAAGTATTTAGTAGGTTGTAAACATATAAAACAGTACACCCTTTCCGCCTTGTAGAAGCATTTTGATGCATCTGCAGCAAACAACTTTTGGAGACATAGCAACAAAAGGCGAAACTTGCTCATTATGACCAATTTCGCCATTTGTCACAATGTTTTCAACTCTATAACATAATTAAACTCTCAGTTATGATGATATCTCATAGTTTTGGCAAGACGTTTTCAAAGTTGTATACTGCAGATTTATAACATGTAGGAAAAGGTTAAGCACCAAAATAGCTTAAAGCAGGAAAAATACACTTTCTGCTATAAACATATACATGTATATATAAATATGTAAGATATTTCTATATAAGGATGATAATTATAAATAATTGTTCTGAATATATGATGATGAAACTAAACTTTATAACGTTAAAACAGTTTAAATATTAGACAAAACAAATGTTGATGGTGTTTAACTTTTAGCACTATGAATTAAAATGCTATAAGATAGCATCTATGACACACACCACAGAAAAAGTTTATCTTTGAAAATTACAACAGCAATGATCTGGAGCAGCCTGCACCTATAATCAAACCGAACAATATTTGTGAAGGTACGTTTTTCTAATACTAACCCTTTCCCACATACAGACGCTTTCTGAAGCATCTGAAGCAGACGACTTTTGAAAACATTATCGAAAAAGGAGAAATTGCTCATAATGAGGAATTTCTCCTATTACCACAATGTTTTCAACTTTATTTAACCCTTTCCCCCGTATAGACGCTTTCTGACGCCTATGAAGCAGACGGCTTTTTGAAAACATAGTGACAAAAGAAGAAATTGCTCAAAACGAGCAATTTCTACTTTTGCCACAATGTTTTTCCACTTTTTGTCATATCCATTCAATTATAGAGATTTTCTATTTTTTGACAAAATATGTTAAGTCATCTGCTGCAGAATTGTTGTATGAGGGAAAGGGTTAAAAATAGATCTTTCATTTATCGGGAGTTTCCATAAATTGGCCTAGACATTTTCAAAGTTGTCTGCTGCACATTTGCTGCATGCGGGAAAGGTTTGATCATTGCTTTTGAAAGATATTTTCTGTGGCATGAATCAAATGACTAGGAACCGAGCCTAACACACACAGTAACATCATGCGTGGGCAAGGTACCTGCCAGTGGATCGAACATAGCAAGGTTCTGACCAGTTGTCGATGACAGCTTCGCCGGTGATGACCTTGAACTCAACATATCAAACGCATCATCAATATTGTTCCCATTCGTTCCATTGGTTGGTGGGGGTGGTGATGTAAACGGGTCATATGCCGGTGGTGGGGCTGCAGCACCTTGTTGTTGTTGTTGTTGTTGTTGTTGTTGGGACGGAGATCCCCACGGCGACGATTGTTGGCCTGAAGACTGAGGTGTTGACCACTGCTCTGATGGTTCTATAGCAAAGGATAACATGCCTATATAAGCACATGCATGTTCTAGTATCAATAATTTCTAGTATGGGGTATTTTTTAAATTACTGCATTTTATTTATGTTTATAATCGTCACAATAAGGGTCTTCATTTTGCAATATGAAAGTTTAAGAAATTACATAACATGTGATAAATGACAATTCAAGAAAATTTGTTCTGAAAATAGTATACAATACTGTACAAACAAATTCCATCAATAAAAAGCAAAATATATTTTTGACTGGTAAAATATTTGAAAAGTAACATTGTGTGACAAAGAACTCGATTTTGCAAAATTAACCATTTTCTGATTTCTTTTGTTTTTTACTATCCCAAGCTTAAGAAAGGAATATTGAAAACCAGGATAAATGAAAGCTGTTTTTGAAACAGAGAAGAAATCATGGTAGGAAAAGTTATCAACTATGGATGAACTCATATTGGATATGGTTAACTCATTTCCATAACATAAATCTGCTAGAGACAACTTTAACCTTATCCCAATGTAGATAAATTTTGATGCATTTGCAAAGACAACTTTTGAAAACTTTGTAACAGAAGATAGAATGAATTGCTTGTAATGAGCAATTTATCCTTTAGCCACTATGTTTTCAACTATTTTTCACTTTTAGAGACGATCCTTACATTGCCTACATAATTTTTGCAACATAATGCGTTATTTTTGGGAAAGGGATATAAACATATCTATAAATGGAGGAATAATTATTAAACAGATTTAAAAGCATTCTAGCAATAGCAGAAATTGCTCATTACACTGTATTACCAATTTCTTCTTTTAACTAAACTGCATGTTGGTAAGGCCTAACCCTTTCCCACATACAACAAATCTGCAGCAGACGACTTTAAAAACATAGTGACAAAAACCTGAAAGATCTCCATAAAAGATAGCTTAATTGTTGAATAAGGTTGGGGCCAAAAGGGGAAATTGCTCATCATGAGCAATTTCATCTTTGGCCACAATGTTTTCAAAAGTCGTCTGCTGATATTGCGTCAACATTCGTCTGCAGGTGGGAAAGGGTAAGTCTTATAGGGAGGAATGGTGGGTGGGAAAAAGATGTTTCATAAAGCTAAAAACATATCTGGATAAGGAGAATTATTGCTATTCTAAATCCATAACCTGATACTCCTAGCTGCACAACGTCTATTTCTGGTAAACATTCCCGTTTAGCTTTTCTTAAAACTGGCTCACAGATTTGGAGATATATTCAACACAAGAATGCATGATCTAAAGGCTAATGGTTATTCAAGGGCCATAACTCTGTGCACATATTGGATAAAACAACAAACAAAACCCCAGGTGCATAACTTCTTCCCATGTTGGTGAATATTTTTTTAAAAAGTCTTGTGAGTCTGGCCCATACAGTTTTGAAGAGATATTTGCCACATAAAAGCATGCTCTTTAGACTATTGTTTAACCCTTTCCCACATACTATAATCTGCAGCAGACGACTTTGAAACCATCGTGGCAAAAATATTGAAAACCTGTACAAGTGAAAGTTTTATTATTGGAATGCGTTGAAAACATTGGGGCAAAAGGAAAAATTGCTCATAATGAGCAATTTCATCCTTTGCCACAATGTTTCCAATAGTTGTTTCCTGAAAGTGTCTGTGTCTGGGAAAAGGTATAACCCCTGCCTGGCATAAATTAGACTTAACGATTTCCCTCATATAGACACTTTCTGATGCCTCTGTAACAGACAGATTTTGAAAACATGGCAACAAAAGAAGAAATTGCTAAAAACGAGCAATTTCTCCTTTTGTCCATATGTTTTCAACTCTAGTCAATTATTGTACTTTCATTTAGAGGGAGGGGGTTCATAAATACTTTTGGGTATGTTTTCAAAGTTGTCTGCTACAGATACCTGGTATAAGGGAAAGGGTCAACAACACACAAAAACCCAGCTGCACAACTTACCATGATGGTTAACATTTCTTCTGTACGTTATTTTTGACTGGCTCATACAGTTTGTGGGATATGTTTGACACAAGAGTGCATGCTCTATAAGGCTTACTTTTTTAAGTTATTCAAGGGCCATAACTTATTACATACAAAACCCCAGGTACATAACTTCCAACACGGGTGATTATTTTTGTACAGTTTTGTGACTCTGGCTCCAACAGTTTTGGAGATATGCATGTCACAAGATAGTGATACGGAGGAACATACAAAATCTATAGGCCCTCCCTTTTAACCCTTTCCCACATACATCAAATCTGCAGCAGACGACATTGAAATCATACCCCCAAATAAATTTGAAAAACACCTTTAAATGAAAGTACAATTATTGAATAGAGTTGAAAACATGGTGGCAAAAGGAGAAATCATTTTGAGCAATTTCTTCTTTTGTTGCCATGTTTTCAAAAAGCTGTCTGCTGCAGAGGCATCAGAAAGCATCTATATATGAGGGAAAGTGTTAAAGTGGGGGCATAGAAATAAATCTGCAAGAGGTTTTGAGTTAGCTGTATCAAGTTATAAATCCACCCATGACCTGACACAGATGACTTATGATGTATCTGCCAAAGAACAAAGTTTGAATAGATTGAGGGAAAAAAAGAAAATGACCAATATTAGCATTTTATCTTCATTTCTGTTCATTTTCAGCTCTTTCAAAATTTTTATTCCATTTTTTAAATGTTGTAAATTTTTCGTTTGATGTTTTCAAAGAAGACGATTCTTAAATGGTCATATCAGGTAAACATTAAAACTTACTAGGAGGTTGCTGGGCAGGCCTGTCCATGGGTGATGACCAAGGGTCAGCTGTTGCCTGTAGCTCTGTGTTTTGATGGACAGGAGATCCCCAGGGGTCATTGGTGGCAGCCGGAGGGGCTGCTGGGGGCTTGTGGTGGGAGCCTTCAAATAGAAAAAAAAATGTTTATCAAATATCTTGTTATAAGCTATGCTTACGGATTATCAACAATTGGGTAATTTGAGACCTAAGTAGATTAAAATTTAAAATCTGCCTGCAAATTTGTGCTATCTCATACAAATGCACAGAGTGAGTCAGTAGTTTCTTGAAACCTTCTGTGATAAGTTTGCAAACAGTGATGATCAATATTTGACTGTCAAAATTGGCATATTCACTGGTCACATATACCTTAAGCCCGCTTCCAACATACAACAAATCTACAGCAGACAATTTTGAAAACATTTCGGAAAAATTGTTGAAAAGCACTTTCCCTCATACGACAATACTGCAGCAGACGACTTTGAACATATTTTGTCAAAAAATAGAAAATCTCTATAATTGAATGAATAACCTATGACTAAAAGTGGAAAACATTGTGGCAAAAGTAGAAATTGCTCGTTTTGAGCAATTTCTTCTTTTGTCACTATGTTTTCAAAAAGCTGTCTGCTGCAAAGGCGTCAGAAAGCGTATATATGAGGGAAAGGGTTAAAGGGCTATAATCATGGAATATAGATGAAAACATTGTCAAAAAAATCATCTGCTGTAGACGAGTCATATTGCCAATGTAAGTAGGAAATGGGTTACAGTCTGTTTTCCTGAAGCACTCCTAATAAACAAACCCCTTCCTTCATATAGACGTTTTTTGAAAACATAGTGACAAAAGAAGAAATAGTTCAAAGTCGTCTGCTGCAGAATTGTCATATGAGGGAAAGGAATAATTTTCATCCGAGTTCAAAAATATGCTAGAAAGCATGAAAATAATCTGTAGCAGATAATTTCTGATAACAAAGAGAAAATTTGCTCATTATGAGGCTTTTTTTGTTTTGCCACAATGCTTTCAACTCTATTTAATAACAATAATTTTGTTTAACCCATTACTTCACACAGACGACATTTGATGCCTGCTGTTGCAGACGACTTTTGAAAACATTGCAATAAAAGGTGAAATTGCTCAAAACGAGCAATTTCACCTTTTATTGCAATATTTTCAACTCTTTATCAATATAAATCTTTCAACTTTTTAGATTGGTGAAATTGTTTGTCTGATGATGGTAAAGCAGACGACCTATGAAAAGCCCTGTGAAGTAATGGGTTAAAGATATTTGTTGCCTAGAAGTTGTCTGCTAGATTAGTTGTATTAAAGTGGGAAAGTGTAACAGCCTCACCTGGTGGAGCTGGTAAAGTTGCACCTCCGACCCATGTCTCACTCTGTTGTTTGGGAACTGGACCCCCCCACGGACCTGCCTGTTGTCTCAGTCGGGACTGATCTGCCATACCTGCCAATGTCACCTGGAAAATTTATATCAGTTGAGATTTCCCTAAATAGCAAATCTTTAGCCGACGACTTTGAAAATGTCTGCTTAGAAACATGGAAAATCTCTATAATTGTAGGTATAATTACTGAAAAAAGTTGAAAACATTGTGGCAAAAGGAGAAATTGCGTGTTTTGAGCAATTTCTCCTTTTGTCACGATGTTTTCAAAAGACATCTGCTGCAGATGCATCAAAATGCATCTATAGGTGGGAAAGTGTTAACACAATTCCATACCTGGAAAACATATCAGTTGAGATTTTAGACAATTCCATACCTGGAAAATATATCAGTTGAGATTTAAGACAATTCCATACCCGGAAAACATATCAGCTGACATTTTAGACAATTCCATATCTGGAAAACATATCAGTTGATATTTTAGACAATTCCATATCTGGAAAATATATCAGTTGAGATTTTAGACAATTCCATACCCAAAGGAGAAATTGCCCGTTCTGAGTAATTTCTTCTTTTGCTGCCATGTTTTCAAAAAGCTGTCTGCCGCAGAGGCATCAAAAAGAGTCTATATGAGGGAAAGGGTTAATCAATCCTTTCTGTCAGTATACATGTCCATATGTTATATTTGCTTCCACTAGAACCGCATTAACCCTTTCCCTCATATAGACTGTCGCTTTCTGATGCCTCTGCAGCAGTCGGCTTTTTGAAAACATAGTGACAAAAGAAGAAATTGCTCAAAACGAGCAATTTCTCCTTTTGCCACAATGTTTTCCACTTTTAGTCATAGGTTATCCATTCAATTATAGAGATTTTCCATTTTTTGACAAAATAGATTCAAAGTAGTCTGCTGCAGAATTGTCGTATAAGGGAAAGGGTTAATATTTCATACTGCTTGATACACCAATTAGTAATGTATCAATAAAACACCAAATTATATCAATGGACACTTTTGTTATCAGATTATTAGATTTTGACCCTGCTGCAGTTTTGCAGCAGAGAGACTTTTAAAATGTGAGAAATAGAACAAATTGCTTTTTTCTTTAACAATGTTAACAAGTCTCTGAAAATGAGGGTATAATTACTGAAAAGAGTTGAAAACTTTGTGGCAAATAGAAAAATTGCTTGTTTAGAGCAATTTCTCCTTTTGTTCTAATGTTTTCAAAAGACGTCTGCTACATAGGCGCCAGAATGTGTCTGCAAGTGGGAAAGGGTTAAAAACACAGACACAGTTTGACACATATGCAGCATACAACTTTTGAAAACATTGAGGCAAAAGGAGAAATTGCTCCTTTTACCACAATGAACTTAATTCAATGATATATTTTCAGTTACAAAATTTATCCATATTTAAATGTTGTCTGCTACAGATTTATCATATCTGGGAAAGGGCTAACATCATATGAAAAATCCTACTAGAGGAAAAATTCTGACCCTGTAATGTGAAATGTCGGATTTCATTCTTTAGCTCAATGTCAATTTGACCTTTGAGATGTCAGGTATAAACATTTACCTCTAGATGTAAAGCAGTGTTAAACTGCATTCCTATCTATAATAAACTTGATGTCCTAATGTAAAACATTTGTTATTACATCATGTAACAAGATGTTGTTACAAACGTTTTGCTAGAGAAGGTATTTGCATGTTTTGATTTTGAACCAACTTGCCCCCTTTAAATCATGCCATATGTTCTTAAATCAGTGTAAGGAAACATTTGTCTTTTGTCTACACAACCATTGTTTTGCCACTATACTATGAGTGTTACAGAAAACATCTAGAGAATCTGATTAATTTTCATTTTCACAGAAAATCCGCAGACTATAGAACAGAAAAGCAGCTTGGAAACTATCTCAGTACTTAATTAATTAACACTTTCTCTGACACAATGTTTTTCTGCCTCTACAACAGACCTCTTTGGAAGAAAACAATTTTTGGGTAAGTATATTCTGCTAAATCGTATGATTTCCTCTTATGAAAACTGCTAAAGATTGTTTAATGTTCTCAAAAAGTCCTTTGGGCTGATGAGGTAAAACAATTGTATCATAAATGAATCAAAATAAGTAAATTGAGGAAAAGGATGGATGAAGTTGTTTATAAATTCTATACTATCTTTGATTATGCTGGTGTAGTGTCATTATATTTTCATGTTATATATGTGCACAATAATTGATACAGCAGTGTGCATGTCTGTGTGTAGGAGATGAGAGTGCTCAATATGATCAATCGTTCAATTTCCGACCATGTTTTCAAAGGGTAGTCGACTGCTGGTCGACTGCTGAGGGATAAAAATTTATCAATATATGGGAAAGGGAAAGATCCTACAATCTAGATCTTGGGGAGGAACAACGAAGAATACATTATAATTAACCTTTTCCCCACGTACAAGTTACAATACATCTGAAGAGGACAAATATGAAAACATCAAGACAAAAATATGGAATACATTGTAGCTCTATAAATGGTAGAATTATAGAATTGAAAATATTGTAACAAATAGAGAAAATGTCCTTTACAACTCATTTTTCCTTTTGCAACAATGTTTTAAAAATAGTCTGCTACAGATGCATCTGCAAGTGGGGAAGGGTCAAGCTTGTTTCATTGGTTTTTATTTGAAGATAATCCTTACAAGACGAAGGCGACGGCTCCTTGACTTTCTCTAAAGCACAAATAAAAGGTATCTTTGAAACTCAATATGATTAATCAGGATGATCATAAGGGTCCCGTAATAATCACCTGAGTACCATGCTCTCCTAGAAGGCCAAGATTCTAACAAAGTATCAGAATTATCGAGTTTAAAAAATGATGCCTTTTCAGTCTTCAAAAGGTTTTCCCCACATAAAAAAAATCTGCAGCAGACTACTTTGAAAACTTCTATGCAACAAATTGATGAATCTCTAAATATGAAGATTTTTATATTGAAAATATTGTGGCAAAAAGAGAAATTGCTCATTAACAGCAATTTCTTCTTTTACCATAATGTTTTCAAGAGTCAGCTGGTGCAGATGTGTCAAAATGCATCTCCAAGTGGGAAAAGGTTAACCCTTTCCCTCATATGACAATTCTGCAGCAGACGACTTTGAACGTATTTTGTCAAAACATAGAAAATCTCCATAATTAAACGGATAACCTATGACATAAAGTGGAAAACATTGTGGCAAAAGGAGAAATTGCACGTTCTTTTGTCACTATGTTTTCAAAACGCCGTCTGCTGCAGAGGCGTCAGAAAGCGTCTATAAGTGGGAAAAGGTTAAAGTAAGCCTAATGCCCTTGCTTTTTGGACACCACAAAAAATCATTTCAAATCAGCATAGATATCATTAAGACAAGCATTCTGACAAAATTTCATCATTTTGGCATCAAGTGTTCAAAAGATTTTCCTTCTATTTGGACAAGTCATCTATTTTTGGACCTGACAAGAACAATTTTTAAATTTTAGTGAAGATATAAAAACAATCTTTCTTATATAAATTTCAACTGGCTCTAGCATAAATATGACCTTCAAATTTGGCTGAGGTATTGTCAAGAGAAACATTTCAAAAAAATTACTAAAGGTCGAGTATTCATAGGCAAATTTATAATGACATAAAGACATGACAGACACAGCGTGAACACATTAGCTCTCCATGAGCACTTTGTGCCTAAGTGAACTTAAAATATTTGTAAATCTTTCCAAGAAGTAACAACAAATCTGATGCTAATGACTAAAAAAAAAACATCCAGGCAAATAGTCAAAATATCTATCAATTTAAGATAAGCCGGAGAAAACAGGTCTTTCTTCCACAATATCTCTCTTAGCACTCATTTTATCTTATGTTGTGGGTACTCAAAAGATTTGTCTCTCTGAGATGATTCTTTTGAGTACATACATCATAGGTTTGAAGGTCAAATAAGGATTTCCGAACATGGAAAACGCCCGTTATCTAGAGCCCTAATTGGGGAAGGAGTCCTTTATATGATTTTAGTCAGATCAAGCAAATGTTATGCTTCTTTCACTTTATTTATACATGTATAAGCTTTTGTCAATTTTGAAGCAAGTTAAACCCTTTCCCACATACGGACGCTTTCTGACGCATCTGCAGCAGACGTTTAGAGAACATTGTGACAAAAGGAAGAATTGCTCAAAACAAGCAATTTCTCTTTTTGCCACAATGTTTTCAACACTTTTCAATAGTATAGAGATTTTCCATATTTTGTCTAGAAAATGGGGAATGTGTCGCTCAATGTAGCACAAAGCCACTCACAATTAACTATTTCCTACAAAAAGATGCTTTCTGACGCCTCAACAGCAGACAACTAAAGCAGAAATTTCTGGAAATGAACAATCCTTCTTTTGCCACAATGTTTTCAACCCTATCCAATAGTTAAACTTAGGTTTTTGATATTTTAACCAAGTTGTCTGCTGCAGTGACGTCAGAAAGCGTCTGTATGTCGGAAAGGGTCAAAGAGCAACACCATCATAAAAATAATTTGAAATATACATTACATCATCGTCTGTTTGATGTTTCCGACTTTCATCGAGTGCCATTTGTAATTTAATTTCATCTGATTTTTGTTTTCTCAGATCTTCCTCGTGCTCTTCGCGGCTCATCGCGAGTGCCAGCTGTAACTGCAGCTCTTCCTCTCCCAGCGAGGATGGACGGACAGCCTCAATTTCTCCAGAATGACGTCTTCTTACAGGGGGGGAAGCTACAAAACGGTTTTGGATAATCTAAATTTCAAAGAATAGTTCTTGTGCATGCTCCTTCAATTTTTTAGAGAGTTTTCATATTTTTCGCTACATGTGTTCAAAGTCGTCTGCTATATATTTGTAGTATGTGGGAAAGGGTTAATCCTGACAAATGATTTTGATGACTCTTTAGCCAAGTACTTTTCAAAAACATCATGGTAGAGGAGAGAGAAATTGCTTCTGATTTGCTATTTTTTCTTGTCCCTGAACAGATACAATTTTGTATTATACGTTTTCAACATACGCTTTATTTCAAATCGTAACTGTCATTTTTTCCAGAAGTTTTTTTCTATTCTTAAGATGATTTGTTAGCAGACGACTCTATTTATAGCAAATAAAGGATAGAGTAACAGTTTGTTACAGCTGGATTATTTTAAAGAGCTGTTCAAATATTTATGAAATAGGGACTAAAATAGAATTCATAACAAGAGGACCATGAAGATCCTCCTGTATCATTCACTCAAGATCTATTGTTGTATTTGGTTAAGAAGAAAAAGAAGCTTTTGTTTAAGTGCAAGTTGAGGAACTTTACTATGAAACTATTTGCAAATTGGGCCAGTGGTCAAGAACAATTTTGAATTAAGGTTGACCAGTGCATTAGCAGTAGATGTTTGCTTAAAGATCTCTCTATTTTCTCCCTGGTGGCTTTCCTGTGCAGTGGAACAGAATAGCTTCAACCTTTTTGAAGAAGGCCATTTCAGGAACATTAAAAACATTGAACACATTTGGTAGATGGCCACAACAGAAATATTTGTGTGATTTCATTTAATAGGGCCAGTGGTTAGGATGACCCCTCAGATGACCATCTTGTGCAGTGGAACGCAATCTTTTGATAAATTTTGGTAGAGGGTAAGCTCAAGAACATTCCAGTGAACATATTTTGAAATCTTGCCAGTGGTCTATGTAGTTTAATTAAAGAGATTTTTCTGTTTTTTATCTGTGAGTGCCATCTTCTGCAGAAGTACAGAAAAGTTTGAAAAGTTTTGGTTAAAGGTAAGCTCAGGTACAATCATGTGAAAATATTTTTAAATAGAGACTTTGATTCAGGAGATGTTGTTTAAAGATTTGTCAATTCTAAGCTCTGGACGCCCTGTTGTGCACTAAAGTGTAACAGTTGAAGCAATTGTGGTAAAAGACCATCTGAGGATCAATTTTTAAGTGGTTCATTGGTTTCAGAGAAGAAATATGATAAAGGACGAACATGTCGACGGACGTTGAGTGATCACAGCTGAGCTTAATTAAATGATCGATTGTTTGGTGTATTACACCGCTTTAAAAATAATTCAGTTATATCAGGGCGTTTCCTGGGTTACCAGTTCTTCTGTTCCATTTATCCTGACACCAGTCGTAATGCTAACCCGGCAACCCTGAGCACCAAGGAGGGCAGCCATTACTACCATTTTTAAAGTCTTCTGTTGAACTAAAAGCAGTAAGGATTAAAAGTATAAAAGTCAAGAAGCAACCCAAATTTAACATCATTATTTATACTCACATGATTCAGAATCTTTGAATGTTGGACTTTCAGCACTAGCACTCCGCGACTGAAAATATAAATAGAAAAGAAATCATTAGAACTGTCCAGATATTAGTGACTCCGACACTTTCTGAAAACGCAACTTCATATGCATCTACAGAACAAGAATCTGAGACCTATTGTTGTTCTAAGTGCTCTATAAAAACAGTATCAAAAATTATAATTCATTAACTCTTTCTCACAAACAACAAATCTACAGCAAATGACTTTGAATACATACCCGATTTTCGTTGGAAACTCCCCTTAAATGAAAGTACAATAATTGAATAGAGTTGAAAACATGGTGACATTGTTTTGAGCAATTTCTTCTTTTGTCTCCATGTTTCCAAAAAGCCTTCTGCTGCAGAGTCGTCAAAAGCATTTATATATGGGAACAGGCTAATTAAACGTTTTTCCCACTTACAGATGCATTTTGATGCATTTGTAGAGGATGATTTTTGAAATTATCATGGAAAAATAAGAAAAATGCTCATTTGAATATGAACAATTTCTCCATTTTCCAAAATGTTTACAATTCTATACTGTAATTAAACTTTGATTTAGAGAGTCAGTCTCCCTGTTGTTTAGCTGTTTTCGTCTGCTGCAGAATTGCTGTATGTGAGGAAGAGTTTAAGAGGAAAATATCTGAAGAAAGACACTTCAAACATTTTTCTTTTCAGTTGTTTTAAAATGTTTAAATGAAGAATTCTGTTCAAAGAGTAAGAAGACAAATAAATTCAAGAATAAACAGTAAATTGATAACAACATGATAAAATAATATTTACAATCAGAGAGTCATCATCCGATACCTTAGATGTTTTTTGTTTAGTATATCGTACTCTCGAATCCCAGGGTATTTTTTCCTGCACAAATCTTTGTGTTCTTTTGTTCAAAAACTGCATTTTTTCTACAATTTTCTCAGTAAATTAATCACTATTATCTTCTTTCCTTTAAAACCCAAGTCATCAATTGACTCTTGAAATATGTAAACAATTTTATATTCCACACAAATATAGAAATATTATTATCTATCAATATGGCAGTTGGTATAACATCACAGCTGATAATGACAACAATCTAATAAACGCCAACAGTTACTGAATGTGTTCTCACAATTTTTTGTCAATATCATTGTTCAGCATCAACTGTTACTATTTATAGATCTGTAATAAAGAGGTCAGGTGACAGATGCAGCCATTTTTGGCAACTCCACATGATTGGTTTTGCGTCGTTGGTTTTTTGCACCACACTATCAATAATCTTGATGTGAATTCTCACAAAGAGAGAAAGAGTCATTGTAACTTTACCCTTTCAACCATTTTCTTAATAAGATATTACTAAAGTATACTTGTCATAAAACATTTATGTCCTGTTCATTGAGAATATTTTGAGAAATGTAGAAACTGCGTGTTTATTTAAATTTCTCCTTTCTTCAGTGTTCATCTATAAGTGTCAAAAGATGTCTATATCAAAAAAATTATAATACAATAACACATTGTCATCCTCTGTAGCGGCTTTTAAGTTAAAGCCGAGGTCCAGATCAGGAGGGGCATAAAGATCTTTTCTCCACAATATTTATCTTATTATCCAATCAATTCTTTTAAGTATTAACAACAAAGGGGCCTATAGGGTCCAATAGGATTATAAAACATGCAAAACGCCCCTTATCTAGAGCTTGTATTAAAGTATAGTGTGTACTTTATGATATTTTAGACAAGGAAAAAGTATCCTTTTCCTTCATATTGATGATTCTGATGCTTCACAGGCTTACAGTGAGCAGACGACTTCTTTTCGATGCCATAATGAGCAATTACTCCCTTTCTAATAATGCTTGTACAAGAAACTCAACAAAATATACTTTGCCGTAACTTTCTATGTTTTTATTGTCATATGAATTAGAATTAGATGGCTCTAAAATATCATATAACAGTGTGATGTCTGCTGCATATGCTTCAAAGTAGGTCTGCATGTGGGAAAGGGTTAATATAATTAAAGTTCATACTGTATGGTAACAAAGCAGTCAAAAAATACATACAAACTGTATTACATTATTACATGATAAACTGTAAAGGGTTAAAGAAAAGAATCTAGTAATCAATACCCCTGTATACTACTGGTATTAACACTTTTCAACATACAGCGAATCTACAGCAGACGACATTGAAAACATACAGGGAAAAATCTACATTTAAAAAGAAAAAAATATTGAAAAGAGTTGAAAACATTATGGCAATAGTAGAAAATGCGGCGATATGAACAAATTCTTCTTTTGCCAAATTTTTTCAAGAATTGTCGGCTGCAGTGCTCAAAATGCGTCAACAAGTTGTTAAGGGTTAAACCGTCACAGCCATGTACATTATACAACCATCATTTGTTGATGAATGAAGGAACAAAGTAATGAAATTAAACCTTTCCTACATATAGACGCTTTTTGATACCTCTGAAGCAGACGTCTTTTGAAAACATTCTGGCTAAATGGAGAAATTTCTCATCATGAGCAATATCTTCATTTACCAGAATGTTTTAATCTCTGTTTTAAAATGATACTTTTATTTTAAGAATATTTCCAAATTTTTAAGGGACTGTTTTTGAAG
Organism: Serripes groenlandicus; assembly: GCA_031761405.1. Classification (NCBI taxonomy): domain Eukaryota; kingdom Metazoa; phylum Mollusca; class Bivalvia; order Cardiida; family Cardiidae; genus Serripes; species Serripes groenlandicus. The sequence continues at coordinate 36,996 of JASEVX010000554.1, forward strand.
CAGTAAGGATTAAAAGTTCCCAGAAACAGATGACTTTGACACCTTAGCAGCAGCCATTTTTTTTTTAAATTGCGAAAAATTGGTTATTTTTATAAATTACAATTTTCCCACAATGTTTCAGCAGATAAACTTCCAATTTTCAAGAGATAACTTCTTTTGTTTCAGATTCTTTCAAAACAGAATAAGAAACTGATATCATTTCAAGCAAACAGTAAATATCTTATTCACTCGTCTAAATCATAAGTTTTCCCACATACAACAAATTGCTGAAAACAATTCATAAAGAAAAGGCAAAATTATGGTAATATTATGGAAAAATAGAGAGATTTATCTCCTTTTGCCCCAGTATTTCCAAAAGTTGTGGTAAAGTGGGGGAAATTATTAAAGTAACAAAGGAATGAATGTATATTGTTTTATGGCGCATCGACAGCTAAGGTCATTTAGCACGCAATTAAATTTAATTATTCATGATCCCTGGGTAAACAAACCAGTACTAGGCTAGAAAATGTGCCTTGCCCAAGGGCACTCCACCATTGCCGTAGTGCCGCAACTGGGGATCTAACCCGGGACACCTGGTTTCGAAATCCCCGACGCTAACCACTCGACCATAGCGGATTCCTAAAAAGTAACAAAGGACAGAGAGTATGAAACTAACAAAGGACAAAGAAATAATTCCCAGATATGGGAGTAGCGGAGACATATAATAGTACCTTTCACATTTTATCTTCGAACACATATCTGCTATTTTCGGGTCTGCTTTGAAAACAATCGGAGTAAGAAGCTTAACCCTTTCCCTCATACGACAATTCTGCAGCAGACGACTTCAAACATATTTTGTCAAAATATGGAAAATCTCTATAACTGAATGGATAACCTAAGACTAAAAGTGGAAAACATTGTGTTAAAAGGAGAAATTGCTTGTTTTGAGCAATTTCTTCTTTTGTCACTATGTTTTCAAAAAGCTGTCTGCTGCATAGGCGTCAAAAAGCGTCTATATGAGGGAAAGGGTCAACATGTAGAAAGTTGGAAGGCAACTATTATGGGATTAGGTTAAAAAAAGGTAGAGGGAAAAGAAGTAGTTTTGTATTGCGTGTATAATGCGGGTTAACCTATAAACTCATACTTTAGTTTGTTTCAAGACTTCCGCTTTAAAAAAAAAAGAGGACCATGATGACCTCTGAGATTGCTAACCTGAGTTTTATGCAAAGATATTTCTAATGCAAAACACAGTCTCAAACTGTTTCCAGAGTGTTGAAAAGATGTTCCTTCAATTTGGCCTAGTGACCTAGTTTTAGAGTCAATATGACCCATATTCAAACTTGACCTAGATATCATTAAGACAAGAGGGCCATGATGGCCCTTGAATCGCTCACCTGATTTTTTATTTTTTTTTCACTTTAGCTATATAAGCCTCGCCCCCTGGCAGCCATAGTTTCCGACCAATCAACTTGGCTTGAAGGAATCTGATAGAGGGTCACCCAAGGAACATTTCTACAAAATTATTTGAAAATCGGCCAGATACTTTTGGAGGAGAAGATTTTTTAAGTTTTCACTATAGCCATATAATGCAAAATAGCCCTGCCTACTGGCGGCCATGTTTTTTGACCAATCAACATGGCTTGAAGGAATCTGAAAGTGGGTCATCCAAGGAACATTTCTACAAAATTATTTGAAAATCGGGCCGACACTTTTGGAGAAGAAGATTTTTTAAGTTTTCACTATAGCCATATAAGGCAAAATAGCCCCGCCCCCCTGGCGGCCATGTTTTTTGACCAATCAACATGGCTTGAAGGAATCTGGTAGAGGGTCATCCAAGGAACATTTCTACAAAATTATTTGAAAATCTGCCAACCAGTTTGGGAGAAGAAGAATTTTGAAAAAAAATTCGTTTCGTTGCCATGGAAACCAGAATTCTGCATGGATCCCTAAAATTTGAAGGAATTCTGGTGAGGTCATTAAGAGGATGCTTTCTGTGAAGTTTCATCCCAATTGACCCACTGGTTACTGAGGAGAAGATGTTGAAGATTTTTTAAGTTTTCACTTTGGCCATATAAGGCAAAATAGCCCCCACCCCCTGGCGGCCATGTTTTTCGACCAATCAACATTGCTTGAAGGAATCTGATAGAGGGTCACCCAAGGAACATTTCTACAAAATTATTTGAAAATCGGCCTGACACTTATGGAGAAGAAGATTTTTTAAGTTTTCATTATAGCCATAAAAGGCAAAATAGCCCCGCCCCCTGGCAGCCATGTTTTTTGACCAATCAACATGGCTTGAAGGAATCTGATAGAGGATCACCCAAGGAACATTTCTACAAAATTATTTGAAAATCGGCCTGACACTTTTGCAGGAGAAGATTTTTTAAGTTTGCACTATAGCCATATAAGGCAAAAACGCCCGCCCCCCCTGGCGGCCATGTTTTTCGACCAATCAACATGGCTTGAAGGAATCTGATAGAGGGTCACCCAAGGAACATTTCTACAAAATTATTTGAAAATCGGCCTTACACTTTCGGAGGAGAAGATTTTTTAAGTTTTCACTATAGCCATATAAGGCAAAATAGCCCTGCCCCCCCTGGCGGCCATGTTTTTCGACCAATCAACACGGCTTCAAGGAATCTGATAGAGGGTCATCCAAGGAACATTTCTACAAAATTATTTGAAAATCTGCCAACCAATTTGGGAGAAGAAGAATTTTGAAGTTTTTTCGGTTTCGTTGCCATGGAAACCAGAATTTTGCATGGATCCCAAAAATTTGAAGGAATTCTGGTGAGGTCATTGGTAGGATGCTTTCTGTGAAGTTTCATCCAAATTGACCCACTGGTTACTGAGGAGAAGAAGTTGACGCACGACGCACGACGCACGACGGACGCCGTACAAAAGGCGATCACAATAACTCACCTTGAGCAAAGCTCAGGTGAGCTAAAAAACATTCTGACAAAATTTGAAGCTGCTGAACCAAATAGTGCGGCCTATAGGGTTTTAACAAAGATTTTCCATCAATTTGGCCTAGTGACCTTGTTTTTTACTTGACATGACCCATATTCAAACTTGGCCTACATATTATCAAGACAAACATTCTAGCAAAGTTTTAATATTTTCAAATTAACAAGAGGGCCAAGATGGCCCTAAATCGATCACCTAATTGATAGTAAATTAGTAGCAAATATTTAACTGCAAATATCTGGAAATTTTTATCAGGGAGTGCAAATGAAACTGAAAGGAGTGGACACTTCTCAAGAAACAGCTTATCAGTAAAGGCCATTTATATCTTGAAATCTAACAAGAACTTTAATAAGAATGGAATTATAAAGTTTTTGTCATTTTGCACCTTTCCTGATGCCGCCCTGTTTTTCAACGAAATCAATATGGCTTCAACAGTTTATTTAGAGGGTCACTTAAGAAAAATTTCTACCAAGTTATCTTGCAATCGCACAAGTAGATTATGTAGGAAAAGGATTTTAAAATTTGGGTATTTTTCTCACTTTCTGATGCCGCAGCAACCAAAGTTCTCAGTGGAATTTAAATCTTTGAACAATTTTGAAAGAGGACCACCAAAAGAACATTCTTGTGATGTTTTGTGGAAATTGGTCTATTGGAATGGTAGGAGTTGGTTGTCATTTGTAGCTAAAAGTTCAATTTACCCTTTTTGTGATGACACTTGGTTGATATGATTGTGTAACCAATCAAAACGGCTTAAACAAATTAAATAGAGGATCATTACAGTAAGATTCGTATTATATTTTCTTAAAATCAGACAAACACTTTCATAAAAATGGAATTTTCAAATTTTGTCATTTTGCCCCTTTTCTGATGCCGCCTGACTGCCATGTTTTTCGACCAATCAGTATGGCTTGAACAATTTTTATGGAGGGTCACCCAAGGAACATTTCTACCAAATTATATTTGAATCTGACAGGCAGATTCGGAGGAGAAGATTTTTAAAGTTTGGACATTTTGTCCCCTTTCTGATGCCACAGCAACCAAAGTTCTCATTGGAATTTTAATCTTTGAACAATTTTGAAAGAGGACCACCAAAGGAACATTCCTGTGATGTTTTGTGGTAATTGGTCTATTGGAATGGTAGGAGATGGTTGTCATTTGTAGCTAAAAGTTCAATTTACCCCTTTTGTGATGACGCCTGGTTGCTAATAATAATAATAATAATAATAATAATACTTTATTTTACGAGGGTAAACACAGTTAGTATACACTAATCTTCCCTGAGGCCCTCAGATACATCAAATGGAAAAGTAACATACAAACATGAATACAACAACTATGCTATTATGAGCATGAAGCAAAATTCATACAATTACGTCATTCATATACAAGAAACAACACTCAAGTAACTTTTTAAAGAACAAAAACAATGTCAATCATTTTTAGTTAAGTTAGCATGATTTAATAGATAATCCTTAATTTTTTCTTTAAATGTATTAAGGCTTGGAGTATTACGTATTGATTGTGGCAAACTATTCCATAAAATCGGACCAGAATAGCTAAATGATTTTTTGTATAGTTCTGTTTTCACTTTTGGAACCTTTAAATTGAGATTTGTAGCATTCCGAAGTGTATATGTGTTATTTTCAGAGACAAAATTAAATTTATTTACCAAGTATGATGGTGCATCTTTCTTCAAACTTTTAAACAGAAGAAGATATTTATGGTATTTAATTCTATCCTCAATTTTCATCCATCCTAGTTCTTTGAATAAGGGCCCAGATGGTGAAAGGGGGTCTTGGTCTAGTATTAATCTTACAGCCCTTTTTTGAAGTTTTAGAATACGATTTAGTCCAACCTTGGAACAGTTTCCCCAAGTTACGCAGCAATAATCAATAAGTGGTAGAATGTAACCTGTATAGAACAATTTCCTTGATTCAAGATTTAGAAACTGCTTAATTTTAGAAAGGAGATAAATACGAGATGAGACTTTAGAGCAGACTTGGTCTAATTGATTTGCCCAGGTAAGGTGAGGGTCGATTGTAATTCCCAGTAGTTTTTCATGTGAAGAGTTCTGAAGAACAGCAGAATTTATCATTAGAAAAAACTCTTCACTTTGGGATGAGACCTTTTGTCGAGTTCCAACAATCATACTTTTAGTTTTTTGACAGTTTATGAACATATTATTATTGGTACACCATTTTTCAACTTCATATAAGTCTGCCTGTGCCTTTAATTGCAACTCACTTATTGTTTTTCCTGATATGTGCATTGTTGAATCGTCGGCATACATATCAGTATTACAGTTTTGAATACTTAATGGTAAATCATTTATATATAAAATGAATAGAAGAGGTCCCAAAATGGAACCTTGAGGGACTCCATATTTAATAGGCAGTTTATCAGATTTTGTATTGCCTATTTGCACTTGTTGTGTCCGATTACTTAAATATGACTTAAAAAAATCAATTGTTTTTAGACTAAAACCATACATTTGAAGTTTTTGACAGATAATGTCATGGTCAACTACATCAAAAGCTTTTTTAAAGTCTAGAAGTATGACTAGATTTAAATTTCCATTATTCATTTCTTGCAGCCACTTATCAATAATATTTACAAGTGCAGTTTGACAAGAGTGATTTGGTCTAAAACCTGACTGAGCAGGGTGTAGAAGATCATATTTGGACAAAAATTTGTACATACATTTTGAAACATGTTTTTCAATGAGTTTTGAAATTGTTGGTAGAACAGAGATGGGTCTATAGTTAGTAGGAAGGCACTTTTCACCAGCTTTAAAAATTGGTGACACCTTTGCATTTTTTAATATATCTGGATATACACCACTGTCTATTATTCTATTAAAGATGAATGTCAGTGGTGATGATATAATATGGGCACTTACTTTGAGTATTCTTGGACCAATGTTATCATCGCCTGAAGACTTATTGACGTCAAGTTGCATTATTTTCTCAAAAAGCTCATTTATTTTAACAGGTGGAATGATAAAAACTTTGTTTGAGGGTAACCCTTTTTCAACAAAATGTTTTAGCTTGTTTAAATCAGGGTTTTTGGAGGTATTACTATCATTTCTAAGGTTTTGTACACAAGATGTGAAAAAATTGTTAAAAGTATTTGCTACATCTAATGAGTTGTTAACCTTCACATTATTATCTATGAGAAGCTCATATGGTCGTACCTGACTTGAAGGATTAAGACTGTGAATACACTTCCAAAGTATTCTGGGATCTTTAGAGTCTTTAACTAAATTACTGTAATATTTTTGTTTGGATTCAGTTAAAATTTGGTTGGTTCTATTTCTCCAGTATTTATATTTCCCCCACATACCTAACTTTCTAAATTTATCTCTCATCTGCCGTGCATGTATAACTTCCCTAGAGTACCATTCAGGTTGTTTATCTCTTTTTACACGCTTGGTAACTATTGGTGCATGCTTGTTTAGTACATTATTAAAGATATCATACCATAGTTCAATTGCTAAGGATGGATCAGCCTCTAATTCAACAGTATAAAATGGGGCATTTGATAAATCTGTCAAAAAGTCATTTTCATTGAATTTATTAAAATTTCTATATGTTATTGTAGTATGTTTGTGTTTCTTGATGCAAACTTTTTCTTTTCTTTTAATGCATACTGGGAAGTGATCACTTAAAGAGTATTTGGCAACATGTGAATCTTTAACTTTATCTATATCAGTAACATAAATATGATCTATTAATGTGTGAGACTCTTTTGTAACTCTGGTTGGTTCATTTATAATTTGGTGAAAATTAAATGTTTCCAAAATATTAAGCCATTTTTGGGGTGGTTTTTTTGGAGGTAAAAAATCCATATTAAAATCACCCATTAAAATGATATCAGAATTGAACTTCATTGCATTGCTTATCTCAGCCTCAAATTCATCAACCCACTCTATTAGAGATTTAGGGTGTCTATATACAAAACATATTAAAAATGATTTTTTGTGGGGTGGTTTAACCTCAAACCACATGGTTTCAAGACTTTTTACTTCAAGGCTGTTTTTATGCGTGAAAGGTATATTTTCTGAAAAATATACAATCCAGCCACCTCCCCCATCTTTGAGTCTGTCTTTTCTACAAAAGTTGTAATTCGGAATGTCTAGCCATTCATTAGGTGTACAGTCATTTAAAAAAGTTTCACAGAAACCAATTATATCTGGTGGATTTCTAGAATGAAGGAGATTAAATTTAATTTCATCAAACTTATTTTCAATTCTATTTACATTGTGAGAGCTTATCTTAATACCCTTATCATTATCAAAATGATATATTTGGTCATCTTGTATGCATGTTTCCTGATTTATAATGTGAACATTGTTAATTGAATACAGACATGACAAACAAATCAGAAAATATGTAAATATATAAGCTAAATAATAATCAATTAATTTAGACACAGAAAGTGGCAAAGATGTAACATCCACCTCATGGGGAGCTTGACTACTGTTTATAACATTAGTTTCAGAGACTGTCAATTTGGTCACTTTCTTATCTAAATCATCAAGTATCTGGTAATTTATAGATGTCTCAGAGGAACATTTGCATGGATAATTATCACAAATTGAACAAATTAACATGAGAGTGTCATATGGATTTGAAGTGGTGATTTTAGAATCTGGGATGTGTAATGAATTAGATAAGGGTAGGGCTATCTCTTCTTTGCCACCATCCTATCTAGAATACAAATCACACAATTTTTCTTTATGGCCAAAATTAAAACATCTAAAACATTTTAAAGCATTTTCATGTCTACACCTGGAAGTGCTATGTCCATTTTCCCCACAAAGACGGCAGTAATTTAATGAGTTTTCTTGGTGTTTTAACAGGGGAATAACAGAGTTAAGGTTTTTTCAAAAACAGAGATGTTCCCTTTTGGGAGAGATGTATTCCATCTGAATGAAATAAAGATGAGTTTACATTCCCATACTGGTCACAAAACTTGTCATAATGATTAACAAAATAGAGATTGAAATAGTCACAGAGTTCTTCCAGTAAATAGTTGAGTGGTTGAACATCTACGTTTCTCCGAGGTGGCACTCCTGATATTATAATCACAGTGTCCTGGTTTGATTCAGCCCTTATGGCATATAGTAGCGATTCATAGTCAGTGTTGATAGTTTGCAGGTCACTTCCACTACTTAGGTCATTACCCCCTACATGGAGAATAATTGTTTTATAGGGAGATAAGTCCATGTTACTAATTACATATGTAATGTCGTCAATTTTGGCCCCTCTATTTGTTCTTACATCAGTGCTTCTAAGGCCTTTCGATCTTATTCCCTTCAATAGAGAACTTCCCACAATAAGAGTTTTCAAGGGAGCATGATGTTTCATTGCCTTGGGTTTGTCTGTTCCATTTTGAGAATATTTCGATTTTCTTGCGTAAGTAATTGAAGGTATTGTCATTGCCGAGTGTTCCTTTGTACTCAAGTCTACATTTGGACAAATTTGGTCTTCAACTCGAGTTGCAACTTCGCATGACTTGATTGTGTAACCAATCAAAACGGCTTAAACAAATTAAAAAGAGGATCATTACAGTAAGATTCATATTATATTTTCTTTAAATCAGACAAGCATTTGAACCAAATTATATTTGAATCTGACAGGCAGATTCGGAGGAGAAGATTTTTAAAGTTTGGACCTTTTGCCCCCTTTCTGATGCCGCAGCAACCAAAGTTCTCAATGGAATTTAAATCTTTGAACAACTTTGAAAGAGGCCAACCAGAGGAACAGTCCTGTGATGTTTCACGGAATTTGTCCTTGGAGTTTGGGAGGAGATGATGTTTAAAGCTAAAAGTTAACGCCGGACGGACGACGGACGCCGGACAAAAAGTGATAGGAATAGCTCACCTGAGCCTTCGGCTCTGGTGATCTAAAAATGCAGCCATCAGTGTTAACAAAATTTTCCTTCAATTTGACCTTGTGACCTAGTTTTAAAAACTAATATGATCCATATTCGAACTTGACATACATATCATCAAGACATCATTCTGATAGTTTCAACATGCTCAAGATAAAAATGCAGCCTTAGAGTGTTAACAAGATATTTTTCAATTTGACCTTGTGACCTAGTCTTGACCTCACATGGCCCTGTTTCAAACTTGTCCAACATTTGATGGAGAAATATATTCTCATAAACTTTCATGAAGATCGCATGCAAAATGTAGCCTGAAGAGTGATAACGCGGCAATTGTTAACGACGCATGACGGATGGACGCTGGACAAAATGTGAACACAATAGCTCATTTTTTTTCCCTTTAAGCCATATAAGCCCCGCCCCCTGGCGGGCATAGTTTCCGACCAATCAACTTGGCTAGAAGGAATCTGATAGAGGGTCACCGTAGGAACTTTTTTACAAAATTATTTGAAAATCGGCCCGACACTTTCGGAGGAGAAGATTTTTTAAGTTTTCGCTTTAGCCATATAAGGCAAAATAGCCCCGCCCACTGGTGGCCATAGTTTTCGACCAATAAACATGGCTTGAAGGAATCTGATAGTGGGTCACTTAAGGAACATTTCTACAAAATTATTTGAAAATCGGCCCGACACTTTCGGAGGAGAAGATTTTTTAAGTTTTCACTATAGCCATATAAGGCAAAAAAGCCCCGCCCCACTGGCGGCCATGTTTTTCGACCAATCAACATGGCTTGAAGGAATCTGATAGAGGGTCATCCAAGGAATATTTCTACAAAATTATTTGAAAATCTGCCAACCAGTTTGGGAGGAGAAGAATTTTGAAGTTTTTTTCATTTCGTTGCCATGGAAACCAGAATTTTGCATGGATCCCAAAAATTTGAAGGAATTCTGGTAAGGTCATTGAGAGGACGCTTTCTGTGAAGTTTCATCCCAATTGACCCACTGGTTACTGAGAAGAAGAAGTTGACGCACGACGCACGCCGGACAAAAGGCGATCACAATAACTCACCTTGAGCAAAGCTAAAAAAGCTGAGCTGAACAAAAAACCTTAACCGGACGACCATGCTGCCGCCGCCGACGACGACGGGTCATGACAATAGCTCTCGTTTTTTCAAAAGTCGAGCTATAAAGTGGTATTATTTAATAGATTTGAACACTGTGACAAAAGGAGTATTATTGCTCATTAATGATTAATATCTCCTTATGCTCAACAACTTACATCTGCTATTGTATCATATGGTACATGAACATCCCCAGGTATCAATCTAGTTTTCACCATTTTTTGGGTCTTTCTGTTTAAAAACTGCATTCTGTGACCTGTCCAGTCAGTTATCAGCTAATACTATGTATAAACTAGTTTTTCTTACACAAACAACACTTTTTATGAAGTTTTTATGAGAAGTTCTTTGTTATAGCAAACAATGTAAATTTCCAACACAAGTAAGTCAATATGCCAAGCTTATTAATAAATTTCGTACAATTATAAAAAAATCTGTTACTCTTTCAATCCATCTCTGTCAGAGCAGGACCATAGTACTTATTAGAGGAATTTTGAATAATAGCCCTTTCCCACATATAGATGCATTCTGAGGCCTGATGACTTTTGAAAACATTGTGACAAAAGTCTTAAGAACAAATTGCTCATTAGGAGAAATTTCTCCTTCTACCACAATGTTTTCAATTCGATTCAATAGTTAGATCTATTATTTTATAGAGATTTTCCCTAGTTTTGCATATATGATTTCAAAGTTATATGCTGCAAATTTGTTTTATGTGGGAAATGGCCCTCAGGGAAAGAAGAAATGGCTTATCAATGATCAAGAGTCATATTTCTCTTTTTCCAAAATATTTTAATGATTTGATCATTTTATTTCACAAGAGGTTTTCTACGTTTCTATTCAAAATAAATGCTTTCTGTTTGTTATGGAAGAATCAGAATTGAATATCATGTATTGATTTAACAAACAAATTCTTTGTTTACAAATATGGAACATGGAGCAAAACAATTGCCAAAAAGAAAGAATTTAACATCCTGCAGATACTGTCTAATGTTGGTAAATGCTTATCTGATTTACTAATTAAATTTGAAAGAAAAAAAATGATTTTAAACATGCAGAAAACACTTTGATTTTGATTTCAAGTTATTGTCCATTTTGAAACATTTACACACAAAATATCCCTCTTGGTCAAGACAAGAAAGTCTTTGTGCAGTCTTTGTCCAGTCTTTGTACCTGTCCAAGGCAAACTAAAGCTATAAATCAATTGCGTCTTACATTATCCTTCTCCCACTTCGAGATACTTCTTGATTCATCTGCAGCAGACAGCACTTGAAAACATTGTGACAAGGGGAGAAATTCCTCATCATGACCATTTTTTTCTCCAAGCAACAATGTTTCCAACCCTTTTCAATAACAATTTTATGGTTTATAGAGGTTTTCTGTATTTAACATATTTGTTTTCAAAGTCGTTTTGCTGAATATGTGTGTATGTGGGAAAGGGAGGATTAACCCTTTCCCGATAAGAGAGCCTCTATTAGAAGACAACTTTGGGAAATTTTTCTGGATACAGGAGATATTTCTCACCTTCAAGCAATGTTAACAAAAATCCACCATAATTATACTGATGATATTTTCTATGTTGAAAATTATTTCTCAGATACATTTGTATTTTCAAAAGCAGATGACTAAACTGCACATTAAGTCTTTTCATTCAAACCCCATGTAAATCTTTTAAAACCATTTCTAAAAAATATCTTGCTTGTAAGTCATGATCAGTTGACAATTTATAAATGTTATCCAAACAAACAACACATTGATCAATAAAGCAACAATTCTCTTCTCAGGTGAAAGGAACAATAAATGTTGTTATATTCTTATACCAAGGAGGTATCACTTACATTATTTCACAATAAAGGGGGTTAGGGAGAGTAAATGAGACTTCTATACTTGCTATTTGTAATGTCTAAACTCTTTGTGATGTAACAAGGCTGTTGTTACAGAATAGCCAATAAAAAGGTCATTTGTCACATACAAACAAAATGACCAGCTAATGATTGACCTTCAAACTTTTCCCACATACAGACGCTCTCTGACGCCTCTCCAGCAGACGTCTTTTGTAAATGTTGTGACAAAAGGGGAAATTCCTCCATTTACCACAGCTTTAGTGTTCTTTCATTTATAGAGATATTCGATATTGTTAACAAGATGTTAACAAGATGTTTTCAAAGTCGTCTGCTGCAGATTTGCTGTATGTGGGAAAGTGTTAACCCTTTCCCTCATACAACAATTCTGCAGCAGACGACTTTGAACATATTTGTCAAATAGAAAATCTCTATAATTGAATGGATAACCTATCATTAAAAGTGAAAACATTTTGTCAAAAGGAGAAATTGCTCATTTTGAGCAATTTCTTCTTTTGTCACTATGTTTTTAAAAAGCCGTCTGCTGCAAAGGCGTCAGAAAGCGTCTATATGAGGGAAAGGGTTAACCGTATCCCCACTGTGAAGATAACTCCTCCTTATTGAACACAGCTGATGAGAAAATCAAATGCAGTGTGTGGCCATCGTATCTGAGATATGTGAACAAACACACACAAAAGTTTTATAGCTTAGATTTATAAGTGCTTTTCAACAAACAAAAAATCTACAGCAAATTAATTTGAAAAAAATAAAAATATGGAAACTGTTAATGAATGAACAATTATAGTAAATGCGTCTGCTACAGAGGCGTCAGAATGGGTCTTAATGTGGAATAGGGTTAAATGATTTTTGTAAGGGTTTGTATCGTTTTTTGTACAACACAAGCAGATGCATAAAAATAGATTTCTATAAAAGAAATATATAGTTTCCTGTGGTGAGGATGACAAATAACTTGTTTCCAATAGCAAAGAACATGACATTGTGTGCACACTGCACAGTGAAGCCACTATTAACATATCCAGTCATCAGTTGACCAATATCGTCATATAATAACTTAGCCTTTCCCTGATGAACATTACTTGATTTGCTTGTTTGAATAGTTCTTTACGCCAATTTGAAATGTATTTCATTCATATATCACAACATTTCCTGTGTAAATTTTACAGTATTGCTTATAAGCTTATCTTGACACCAGAACATAAGTTGTAATGCTATCCATGCTACCCTGAGAGGCAAGGAGGGAGACCTATGGAACGTCACAGCTGTCTTATGTTGTGATATGTCATGCTATAATTATGTCTATCATACACGTTATTATGTCTAAATTATGTTAAACGAACATGTTACTGTTATGTCTAATCAATGTGTTTTGAATGATGCCAAGTTTACAGGTTATTATATCTAACTGTCATGCTATTATGTCTAATCAATGTGTTTTGATGCCAAGTTTACACGTTATTATGTCAGGTTGATGTCGTAATAACTCTATCGGACGTCTTGTTCATTAAGCGTCTTATCTTGTTAGTGTTTCATGTTGTGATGTTGAATTATCGTGGTGTTGTTAAACAAGAGGGCCAAGATGGCCCTAAATCGATCACCTAATTGATAGTAAATTAGTAGCAAATATTTAACTGCAAATATCTGGGAAAATTTTATCAGGGAGTGCAAATGAAACTGCAAAGGAGTGGACACTTCTCAAGAAACAGCTTATCAGTAAAGACCATTTATATCTTGAAATCTAACAAGAACTTTAATAAGAATGGAATTATAAAGTTTTTGTCATTTTGCACCTTTCCTGATGCCGCCTTGCTGCCCTGTTTTTCAACGAAATTAATATGGCTTCAACAGTTTATTTAGAGGGTCACTTAAGGAACATTTCTACCAAATTATCTTGCAATCGCACAAGTAGATTATGGAGGAAAAGGATTTTAAAATTTGGGTATTTTTCTCACTTTCTGATGCCGCAGCAACCAAAGTTATCAATGGAATTTAAATCTTTGAACAATTTTGAAAGAGGACCACCAAAGGAACATTCTTGTGATGTTTTGTGGAAATTGGTCTATTGGAATGGTAGGAATTGGTTGTCATTTGTAGCTAAAAGTTCAATTTACCCTTTTGTGATGACGCCTGGTTGATATGATTGTGTAACCAATCAAAACGGCTTAAACAAATTAAATAGAGGATCATTACAGTAAGATTCGTATTATATTTTCTTAAAATCAACACTTTCATAAAAATGGAATTTTCAAATTTTGTCATTTTGCCCCTTTTCTGATGCCGCCTGACTGCCATGTTTTTCGACCAATCAGTATGGCTTGAACAATTTTTATAGAGGGTCACCCAAGGAACATTTCAATTATATTTGAATCTGACAGGCAGATTCGGAGGAGAAGATTTTTAAAGTTTGGACATTTTGTCCCCTTTCTGATGCCGCAGCAACCAAAGTTCTAATTAGAATTTTAATCTTTGAACAATTTTGAAAGAGGACCACCAAAGGAACATTCCTGTGATGTTTTGTGGAAATTGGTCTATTGGAATGGTAGGAGTTGGTTGTCATTTGTAGCTAAAAGTTCAATTTACCCTTTTGTGATGACGCCTGGTTGCTATGATTGTGTAACCAATCAAAACGGCTTAATCAAATTAAATAGAGGATCATTACAGTAAGATTCATATTATATTTTCTTAAATCAGACAAGCACTTTCATAAAAATGGAATTTTCAAATTTTGTCATTTTGCCCCTTTTTTGATGCCGCCTGACTGCCATTTTTTTCGCCCAATCAGTATGGCTTGAACAATTTTTATAGAGGGTCACCCAAGGAACATTTCTACCAAATTATATTTGAATCTGACAGGCAGATTCGGAGGAGAAGATTTTTAAAGTTTGGACATTTTGTCCCCTTTCTGATGCCGCAGCAACCAAAGTTCTCATTGGAATTTTAATCTTTGAACAATTTTGAAAGAGGACCACCAAAAGGAACATTCCTGTGATGTTTTGTGGAAATTGGTCTATTGGAATGGTAGGAGTTGGTTGTCATTTGTAGCTAAAAGTTCAATTTACCCCTTTTGTGATGACGCCTGGTTGCTATGATTGTGTAACCAATCAAAAAGACAAGCACTTTCATAACAAGAGGCCCATGAGGGCCTATGCTCTACTGGTATGGTTCTTTGGTCATTTTCAATCCAGAGCATGTATGTATGGTGAAGATCGGATAGTAAATGGAGGCTCTTTTGTGTTCACAAGCTGTATTATAGCAATTTTTACAATTTCATGGGCCATAATCCAGTATTGGCGGATCTGGCTGGTTTTCAAAAGGAACCAAGCTCTCATCAATATTCGACTACTATCTAAGTTTGGTGAAGATCAGATAGTAAATAGAGCCTCTATTGTGTTCACATGCTCAATTATAGCAATTTGAACAATTTCAAGGGCCATAATCCAGTCTTGCATGGGCGGATCTGGCTGGTTTACGAAAGGAACCTAGCTCTCATGGATATCTAACTACTGTATAAGTTTGGTTGAGATACAATCAAAAGTGAAGACTGTATCGTGTTAACAAGCTCTTTTATAGCAATTTTGACAATTTCAAGGGCCATAATCCAGTCTTGCATGGGCATATCTGGCTGGTTTTAGAAAGGAACTGAGCTCTCATAGATATCTAACTACTGTAGAAGTTTGGTTGAGATACAATCAAAAGTGAAGACTGTATCGTGTTAACAAGCTCTTTTATAGCAATTTTGACCATTTCAAGGGCCATAATCCAGTCATGCATGGGCGGATCTGGCTGGTTTTCGTAAGGAACCGAGCTCTCATGAATATCTAACTACAGTATAAGTTTGGTTGAGATACAATCAAAAGTGAAGACTGTATCGTGTTAACAAGCTCTTTTATAGCAATTTTGACCATTTCAAGGGCCATAATCCAGTCATGCATGGGCGGATCTGGCTGGTTTTCGAAAGGAACCGAGCTCTCATGAATATCTAACTACTGTATAAGTTTGGTTGAGATACAATCAAAAGTGAAGACTGTATCGTGTTAACAAGAAATTGTTTATGGACGGACGGACGACGGACAAGTCGCCACGACATAAGCCCTTCTGGCCTCTGGCCAGTAGAGCTAAAAATGGAATTTTCAAATTTTGTCATTTTGCCCCTTTTTTGATGCCGCCTGACTGCCATGTTTTTCGCCCAATCAGCATGGCTTGAACAATTCTTATAGAGGGTCACCCAAGGAACATTTCTACCAAATTATATTTGAATCTGACAGGCAGATTCGGAGGAGAAGATTTTTAAAGTTTGGACATTTTGTCCCCTTTCTGATGCCGCAGCAACCAAAGTTCTCAATGAAATTTAAATCTTTGAACAACTTTGAAAGAGGCCAACCAGAGGAACAGTCCTGTGATGTTTCACGGAAATTGTCCTTGGAGTTTGGGAGGAGATGATGTTTAAAGTTCACGCCGGACGGACGGACGACGGACAAAAAGTGATCAGAATAGCTCACTTTGAGCCTTCGGCTCAGGTGATCTAAAAAAGGCGCGAAACTCCATGTGCACTAGTCAATGCGACGGAATTGGCGAAACTATATGCAGTGTTACAGACGTCTTTAAAACATACAGCCAAAAATATGGAAAATCTCATGAGAATGTTGAAACAAAAAAGATAAATGGATTTCTCTTTTTGCAACAATGTTTTTAAAAGTCTTCTGCTGTAGATTGGTCGTAATGTATCAGATTGTTAATAAGGGTTAAAATTAATAAGAGGGCCATGATGGCCCTGGATCGCTCACCTTAATTATACAATGTACTGCAATGCAAAACACATCAAGACAATTATTCTGAATGCAACCTCAACAGTGTTAACAATACTTTCCTTCATTTGGCCTAGTGATCTATATTTTTTACCTGATATGACCCATATTCCAACATGGACTAGATATCATCAAGACAACATTCTGACTAAGTTTCAACTTGCTCAAAGTAAAAATGCGGCCTCCGGAGTTTGAACAATATTTTCCTTTATTGACCTAGTTTCTGATCCAATATGACCCATATTTGAACTTGACCTAGATATAATTCAGACAAACATTCTGACCAAATTTAAAGCTGCTGAAGCAAACAATGCGGCATCCAAAGTGTTCACAAGATTTACCTTCAATTTGATCTAGTGACCTAGTTTTTGATCCAGCATGACCCATATTCAAACTTGGCCTACATATCATCAAGAAAAACATTCTGATAAAGTTTTATCATGCTGAAATTAAAAATGCAGTATCCAGAGTGTTAATATGATTACCCTTCAATTTGGTCTAGTGACCTAGTTTTTAACCCGGCATGACCCATATCCGAACTTGGCCTAGATATCATTTATACAAACATTCTGACCAAGATGCAAAAAATGCAGCTTTTACAGAGTTAACAAGATTTTCCCTCAATTTGGCCTAGTGACCTAGTTTCTGATCCAATATGACCCATATTTGAACTTGAACTAGATATCTTTAAGACAAACATCCTGACAAAATTTCAAGCTGCTGAAGCAAAAAATGCGGCATCCAAAGTGTAAAAAAGATTTTCTTTCAATTTGGGCTAGTGACCTAGTTTTTGACCCGACATGACCCATATTCGAACTTGGCCTAGATATCATTCAGCTCAATATTCTGAACAAATTTCAAGCCGCTGAAGCAAAACATGCGGCTTCTACAGAGTTAACAAGATTTTCCCTCAATTTGGCCTGGTGACCTAGTTTCTGACCCAATATGACCCATATTTGAACTTGACCTAGATATATTTAAGACAAACATTCTGACCAAATTTCAAGCTGCTGCAGCAAAAAATGCGGCATCAAAAGTGTTAACAAGATTTTCTTTCAATTTGACCTAGTGACCTAGTTTTTGACCCGGCATAACCCAGTGCTTTCATTAAGCGGACGTGGACGTAATATACGTCCGAAAAATCCCCAAAAACGTCCGAAAATTGAGCACTGGACGTTTATTATACGTCCAGAAATCCCCCAAAACGTCTGTAAATTTACACATGGACGTTTTCAGAATAACCCTAAATAAAGTATAAAGGGTGAAAGTGCAGAGGTGAACGTGTAAAAAAACGATAATTGTCAAAGCACGAGTACACGCTTACCCGAGATCTTATCGTGTGTACCAGACATCACCTTGACGACCTCCGTTTGTAGGGTAGTTTAACTTGATTACGCTAATTGGATTAAAAGTTTGGCTAATCCGACGACGGTCTTTCTTTCAAATAACATTAATTAATTAATTAGGTCGGACGTTTTCTTTATCTTTTAAAAATATTTGATGACGAGAAATACCGATTATCACTTCGGTAACTATAAAATTCGGACGTTTTCTTTATCTGTTAAAAATATTTGTTGATGATTTATACCGATTATCACTTCGGAACTATAAATTGGAAGTTATTTATATTATGCATAACTACTTGGAAAATATGCAGCCTCATTCCTAATGGATTCCTCCCCGAATAATGAATTTGATTGGTCAGAATTGAAATAATAAATACGTCATCAATCTATTCTGGAGAGGTACTTTCCGAGATTCCAAAATGGCGGATGTCAAATAATGTTTTGCCGACATTTTTCGAAATTTCGACTCTGAAGCAGAATTTGAGGGCATTGAAAGTGCAGATTTGATAGATATTAGTAAGACGACTTTATGCTTCTCTGCCATATCTTGATAATGACATTTCCCGCGATTAACAGCTGAATTGTTCGCGAGAAATTAGCGAACCACTCACCCCCTATTCGGCCTGGACTTTTTGTTGACATTGCCAGCAAAGCTTTACTGGTTGTCAACATTCTTAAAATCAATTAAATAAACACTATTTTTTTGGTTTAAATAGATTTATATTTCAAACGACCCATTGCTTTGTCATAGTTATTAAAATCAAAAAAATAAACATTTATTTTTGTTTAAATAGATGTGTAACCGAAACGTCCCAGTTATGACACACTTATCAATGACATAAGAAACATAATTTCTCCTTTAAGTTAAAAATTTAAAAATTCCTGGAATTGGCCCTTAATGAAAGCACTGATAACCCATATTCGAACTTGACCTAGATATTTTTAAGACAAACATTTTGACAAAATTTCAAACTGCTGAAGCAAAAATTGCGGCCTCTGGAGTGTTAACAAGATTTTCCTTCAATTTGACCTAGTGACCTACTTTTTGACCCAACGTGACCCATGTTCGAACTTGACCTACATATCATCAAGACAAACATTCTGATAAAGTTTCAATATGCTCAAGTTGAAAATGTGGCCTCCAGAGTGTTAACAAGATTTTCCTTCAATTCGACCTAGTGACCTAGTTTTTGACCTCATATCGCCCAGTTTCGAACTTGTCCAAGATTTTATGGAGATGAACGTTCTGATAAACTTTCATGAAGATTGGATGCAAAATGTAGCCCGTAGAGTGTTAACAAGCTCAAATGTTGACGATGGACGCCGGACGACGCATGACGGATGGACGCCGGACAAAATGTGATCACAATAGCTCACCTTGCACTTCGTGCATAGGTGAGCTAAAAATCTATGAGTAAGAGTATACCCCTCGTAATGAACAATTACTAGAGCTACTTTTGCAAAATATGTTTAAACATCGTCTGCTGCAGATGCGTCAAAATACACCACTATGTAAGAACTGACTAGGTATTGATCTTACATTGACACTTTAAACCTTTTCAACTTAAGTCAAAGCAAAAATATCGAAAATGCCTATAAATTAAAGTTTAATAATTGAATCAAGTTTAAAACATTGTGGCAAAATTATAAGCACTTTCTCCACTTGCCCCCAATGTTTTCAAAAGTCGACTGCTGAAGGGAGATCAAAATACGTCTGTATAAGGCAAAGGGTTAAAATAGAATGCATATTATTTTGATTAAGTCACTGCTCCTATATGCATGTTCATCTCCACAAAAAAGGTTGTCTGCTGCAGAAAGTGTTAGATGCAGAATTATATACAAACTATCTTTATAAATATTCGACAGGAGCTCTGCCAAACGCAACCTAAATATAATTATAAAACACAGTGAAAGAGACCTCCATTGGCATTTATGCGGGCATGTATAATAGTTTCGCGCCTTTTTTCAACAACAACACGATACTTTGACATGTTTCAACGTGCCAGTTAGACAAGATAACACGTTTTATGAACAAGACGTCTAATGGACATAATGCCAAGTCAACTAGACATAATACCATGTCAGCTGGACATAATAACATGTTGTACGTTGGATATGATAACATGTCAGTTACACATAAGAACATGAAAGATCACAACATAAGACAGCTGTGGCGTTTCATAGAAACCACTACTACCATTTTTAAGAAGTTGGTATGACCAGTGATGGAATCTTGATCTCCCACTCCCAAGGCAGACACTCTAACCAAATCCATTCTCTCACTAATATTATTTGATTTGCTTTTTTTTCATGATGTTTATACCACTTTAAATAGTATTTCAGTGCCATCTCAGCATTTACATTACCAGTTCTGCATGTAAGCATACCCAAACACCAGTACAGCAATCCTACTGTTGCTAGCACCCCCGCTACCATGACTTGGCACCAAGCCGGGGAAGCCTCTTACTACTATGAGTAATTGAGTTGATTAACCCTTTGCCTGAAATAGATGCTTTCTGACGCCTCCGCAGCAGACTGCTTTTTGAAAACATAGTGAAACTAGAAATATCACTGAAGATGATAAATACCCCCAAAACAGCACCTTGACTGAAAATATGGTTTACGACCGACCAACAAAAGGGCCATAACTCTGTAAACAAGAAAAAGTAACAAAGGGCAATAACTCTGTATTTAGATTAAATAGAGTTATGGTTTCTGTACACTGCACTTTCTCTCAATGTGTTGTATCATCCTATGAAGTTTTATTAAATTCCAACAATTAGTTTTAAAGTTATGCTCCGGACAAGACTCTACGAATATGAAAAAGTAACAAACGGCAATAACTCTGTCATTATGTAAAGTAGAGTTATGTTTCTTGTACACTGCACTTCCTCTGATTATGCTCTACCATTATATGTAGTTTTATTAGATTCCATCTATTAGTTATTAAGTAATTCTACGGACAAGAAAAAGTAACAAAGGGCAATAACTCTGTATTTAGATAAAATAGAGTTATGGTTCCTGTACACCGCACTTCCTCTCAATGTGTTGTATCATCCTATGAAGTTTAATTAAATTCCAACAATTTGTTTTAAAGTTATGCTCTGGACAAGACTCTACGAATAAGAAAAAGTAACAAAGGGCAATAACTCTGTAATTATGTAAATTAGAGTTATGGTTCTTGTACACTGCACTTCCTCTGATTATGCTCTACCATTGTATGCAGTTTTATTAGATTCCATCTGTTAGTTATTAAGTAATTCTCCGGACAAGAAAAAGTAACAAAGGGCAATAACTCGGTATTTAGATTAAATAGAGTTATGGTTCCTGTACACTGCACTTCCTCTCAATGTGTGGTATCATCCTATGAAGTTTTAATAAATTCCAAGAATCAGTTTTAAAGTTATGCTCTGGACAAGACTCTACGAATAAGAAAAAGTAACAAAGGGCAATAACTCTGTAATTATGTAAATTAGAGTTATGGTTCTTGTACACTGCACTTCCTCTGATTATGCTCTACCATTGTATGCAGTTTTATTAGATTCCATCTGTTAGTTATTAAGTAATTCTCCGGACAAGGAAAAGTAACAAAGGGCAATAACTCTTTATTTAGATTAAATAGAGTTATGGTTCCTATACACTGCACTTCCTCTCAATGTGTTGTATCATCCTATGAAGTTTTATTAAATTCCAACAATTAGTTTTAAAGTTATGCTCCGGACAAGACTACGAATAAGAAAAAGTAACAAAGGGCAATAACTTTGTATTTAGATAAAATAGAGTTATGGTTCCTGTACACCGCACTTCCTCTCAATGTGTTGTATCATCCTATGAAGTTTCGTTCAAATCCTATGTTGCATTGTTAAGATATGGTCCGGACAAAATATGGCTTCCGACCGACCGACATACCGACCGACCGACCGACCGACACAGTGACTCCTATATACCCCCCCAAAACTTTGTTTTTTGGGGGTATAAAAAGAAGAAATTGCTCAAAACGAGCAATTTCTCCTTTTGCCACAATGATTTCCACTTTTAGTCGTAGGTTATTCATCCAGTTATAGAGATTTTCTTTTTTTTGACGAAATATGTTCAAAGTCGTCTGCTGCAGAATGGTCGTATGAGGGAAAGGGTTAAGATCTTGGTATGATCCAACAACGGATCAAAGATCATCAAACCCTGGTCTTTTGCTCTCGAAGCAGACCCTCCAAGTGGTCAAACCTTACTTGTAGAACATATTTTGAAAGGGAGAAAATTCTCACAATGTGAAACACTTTAATCATTTTTGTCTTGGTCCAAAAATGTTTCTTTTATTTTTCTAGATTTGCATTTTTCCTTCAAATTCTTTTACTGTTTACCACACATATATATATAAGACATTTGCAGCAAACAGTTTGAAAATATTTGTTGACACATCTAGTAAATCGCTTTTACCCTTTGCCTCATATAGATGCTTATTTCAAACGCCTCTGCAGCAGACAGTTTTTTGAAAACATGGTGTCAAAAGAAGAAATTTCTCAAAACAAGCAATTACTCCTTTTGACACCATGTTTTCAACTCTATTTAATTATTGTACTTTCTTTAAAGGGAATTTTCATAAACAATTGGATATGTTTTCAAAGTCATCTGCTGCATATTTGTTGTATGTGGGAAAGGGTTAAATGAAAATATAACAAGACTATCACAGATGATACAAATCCCCTTGTAATGTCGTTTTTGTACAGTTTTATTATAGTAACTGTGACCTTGACCTTAGACCTACAGTGTTTTTTCTTAACCCAAAGTGGGGCCGAAATCCGGCCCCATTCACAATCAAAAGACACCTCTTTTTTTCATAAAAGTAGGCCTAAATTTAACAAAATCTGCCTTTCATAACATTTTACATGTCACTATTTTCACTATTGAAAGCCTCAAAGGGCCCTGGCCCTGGTCACAAAACAGCGAGAAAAAAAGACTGACCTAGATCAGTGAAACGCAAACAGCTCCAATCTCTCTTGAAAGTGACCCTGTATATGAAGTATGACTATGAATGATTAAAGTATGACTATGAATGACTATCATCTATAAATGGAAGTGCTAGAATTATGTTACTTAACCCTTTCCCTCATACGGCAATTCTGCAGCAGACGACTTTGAACATATTTTGTCAAAACATAGAAAATCTCCATAATTGAATGGATAACCTATGACAAAAAGTGGAAAACATTGTGGCAAAAGGAGAAATTGCACGTTTTGTGCAATTTCTTCTTTTGTCACTATGTTTTCAAAAAGCTGTCTGCTGCAGAGGCGTCAGAAAGCGTCTACATGAGGGAAAGGGTTTATTCTCCTTTTCCCACAGTATTTCAATGTTGTTTTATAATAAATATGTAATGCTTATAATTATTGACAAATCTGTATATTTGGGGATTCCTCATTTGTCAAGAATTTGTTTAACCCTTTCCCTCATATAGACGCTTTCTGACGCCTCTGCAGCAGACAGCTTTTTGAAAACATAGTGACAAAAGAAGAAATTGCACAAAACGTGCAATTTCTCCTTTTGCCACAATGTTTTCCACTTTTTGTCATTATAAGGTTATCCATTCAATTATGGAGATTTTCTATGTTTTGACAAAATATGTTCAAAGTCGTCTGCTGCAGAATTGTCGTATGAGGGAAAGGGTTAATTTAGTTATGCTTTCATCTGCATGCACAGTGTACATTTAACTTAGTAAGATTAGAATTTGTGTCACTCTCATCAAGCCATGGATACTTTTCTTCCATTCTGATTTAGTTTTCTGACTAACCTTTTCACCAGCATGATGTTTTATTTGGTTTATACACAGATTTAACATTTTCATACAAATACATGTAGTACCGTAGTAAGAATGCATTTGCTTATGTCATCTGCTTTGAAGAATTTCATAAAAAATTGTTTCTTGTATGGTTCCAACACGTTTTTTACATCCTCGACTAGCCATTTTTCTCTTATTGCTTTGATAAATGATAACTGATTCACAGAAAGACTTATATAAAACGAAACTGGAAATATTTTGCTTTTAAACTGGTTCCCTGCTTTATGTGTGTACACAACTTAGGAATGAGCCCAGTCAACATTTCGATTTGTGTGTAGTATGCATTCTAGTCTATTTAACTGCTGTAAATTAGTTATGCAACACAAATTGCCTTTTTTGAAAATTCTTTTGCTTTTTTTTATTTTATGGAAATATGCTTCTTTTCTGCAGCCCTTGGAATTCCGTACTCAAATGAAAGTGCTAGGGTGATAACATTGTTTCTTACAGAGTAGTAGTCAACATGACCTTGACCTAGGTCTGTGAAACACAAACTTATACGAGAGGTGATAATGGGGACATATGTGTTAAGTTTCATAAAAACAAGAGGCCCATGAGGGCCTATGCTCTACTGGCATTGATCTGGCTTGTTTCAAAAGGAACCAATATGTCATCAATATTCAAATACCATCTAAGTTTGGTGAAGATCAGATAGTAAATGGAAGCTCTATTGTGTTCACAAGCTGTATTATAGCAATTTTGACAATTTCAAGGGCCATAATCCAGCCATGCATGGGTAGATCTGGCCATTCTTTAGAAATGAACCAAACTCTCATGGATATCTAACTACTGTATAAGTTTGATTGAGATACAATCAAAAATAAGGACTGTATCATGTTAACAAGCCCTATTATGGCAATTTTTACAATTTCAAGGGCCATAATTCAGTCATGCATGGGGCGGATCTGGCTTGTTTTTGAAAGGAATCAAGCTCTCATGGATATCTAACTACTGTATAAGTTTGATTGAGATACGATAAACAAGCTCTATTATAGCAATTAAGGCAATTCCAAGGGTTATAATCCAGTCATGCATGGGCGGATCTGGCTGGTTTTGGAAAGGAACTGATTTCTCATGGATATCTAATTATTGTATAAGTTTGATTGAGATACAATATAAAATAACGACTGTATCGTGTTAACAATGTCTATTATAATTTATAGCAATTTTGACCATTTCAAGGGCCATAATCCAGTCATGCATGGGCGGATCTGTGGCTGGTTTTCGAAAGGAACCAAGCTCTCATGGATATCTAACTACTGTATAAGTTTGGTTGAGATACAATCAAAAGTGAAGACTGTATCGTGTTAACAAGAAATTGTTTACGGACGTACGCACGCATGGACGACGGATGAAACGCCACGACATAAGCCCTTCTGGCCTTTGGCCAGTAGAGCTAATAAAACAAGAGTTGTCGGAGGACAATATAGCTCGCCTATCAGGGCCATCGTCTATCAGGGCCTACTTCAGAACAGTTATAGCATTAGGTAAAGTCACACAGTATCACCTATTGCAAGATAATACACCTTTTCAATACTTCCATGCAAATGTTAACCAAGTCCATACAGGCCTTTTAAATCTGTAAATTGGTTTATATACGATGTATGCCAATAGTGAACATAATACCGAAGACTTACAGTATCAGTATCAGATAAAACCACACACTATTATTTATTGCAAGATATCACAAATTTTCAATACTTGCATGCAAATCTTAACCTGGCAACGCTGATACCAACGCCATACAAGGTCCCCTAATGATCCTGAATAAGTGTGTGAAGTTTCAAAGCAACAGCATACACAGTGTCTGAAAAAAGGCCTTGCACGCAAAGGTTTGACCAAAATTCTAAGTCGAAAAAGGGGCACAATTCAGTCAAAATCCATTCCAGAGTTATGGGACTTGACATTCAAGGTCCCCTAATGACCCTGAATAAGTGTGTGAAGTTTGAAAGCAACAGCATACACAGTGTCTGAGATAAGGCCTTGCACGCAAAGGTTTGACCAAAATTCTAAGTCGAAAAAGGGGCACAATTCAGTCAAAATCCATTCCAGAGTTATGGGACTTGATATACAAGGTCCCCTAATGACCCTGAATCAGTGTGTGAAGTTTGAAAGCAACAGCATACACAGTGTCTGAGAAAAGGCCTTGCACGCAAAGGTTTGACCCAATTTCTAAGTCCAAAAAGGGGCACAATTCAGTCAAAATCCATTCCAGAGTTATGGGACTTGATATACAAGGTCCCCTAATGACCCTGAATCAGTGTGTGAAGTTTGAAAGCAACAGCATACACAGTGTCTGAGAAAAGGCCTTGCACGCAAAGGTTTGACCAAGCTGGCAACGCGGACGCCAACGTGATAACATATTAAGCTCCCCTATTTCTTCGAATAGGCGAGCTAAAAATCAATGAAATCGCTAGAGTGATGATGTCTTTGGGACACTCATGTAATTGCTGCAGGGTTTTTTTACTATAAAAGGGGAAGGGGCCTGGGGCCTTTGAGAAGGGGAAAATTTCGCGGCGTTTTAGAAAAAAAGGGGAAAAATTGTAAACTAGTATAATGTGCATGTTTAACTTTTATCTACAAGGCCATCTCCCTATTTTTCATGTTCTTGAACTCCTCCACTACACAGCAGTTTTTGGGTCATATTCTTTAAGGGCAACATCAGCAACTTTAATTCTCATCAAAATATTAAGTATTTCAGCAAAAAGCCTACACCTCAAGTCACATTTTATTATGTTCATTGTGGAAAGATAAATAATGATTTAAGCTAATGTTCAAAAGTTAAATAATAATATATGAAAAAAAAAAAAAAAAACAATTTTTATCGGAGGGGAATTTATATTTTTTAGGGGAAAAACTATGCTTATTTTCCGAGGGGAAGGGGCCGTTAAACGGCCCCTTTTATATAAGGTAAAAAAAACCTGTGCTGTGACCTTACCCTTTGACATAGGTCGGAGAAACATGTGAACTTATTCAATAGTTGATGTTTGTGAACATATGTGTTAAGTTTCAGAACATTCAGATAAGAAGTCAATTTGCTTCTTGCGAGAGCAAAGACGCCATTACTTGTTAGGACATTTACATGAAGGCGGATCCCTTTATTCCTTTGACTACCTTGTTGGTAAGTAATTGCTCATCAAAAGTTGTCTGCAGGTGGAACAGGGTTACTAATGTTAAGCCTTTCCGCTTTCTGCAGCAGCCAGCTTTTTGAAAACATAGTGACAAAAGAAGAAATAGCTCAAAATGAGCAATTTTCCACTTTTAGTCAATTATAGAGATTTTCCATTTTTTGCAGAATTGTTGTTTGAGGGAAAGTGTTAAAGAACAGAATAATTGATGAGGTAATAGTTAGAAGCCTTCCCTCATACAGATGATAACAGGGTCATGTCAAGCGAAAACCAAGTTTAATCAACTTCTGGACTTTGCAATTAGTGATCAACTTGCCCTTCTGTGTGTAGCCATTGATTTAACCCAATTGATGCCTTTGCAATATTAGAAAATAATTAAAGAGGAAAATGCTCCATAATGAGGTCATTTATTGAGCTAATTGGATTTTGATTGAATCCCACAGTAAATGGATAGTATCCCCTATGGTGGAGAAAAAAATGAGGACATATCATCCTTGGCAATGGATTTATGATTTCTAATATTCAAGTCAATGACTGTTTCACATATTTAACCTTTCCCCACATTAAACAATTCTGCAGCAGATGACTTTAAAAATCAATTAAGCAAATATATATATATAAATGGAAAATCTTTATAAATGAAAGCATATTTTTTTAGTTGGGTTGAAAGCTTTGTAGCAAAAGGAGAAATGGATTATAAAGAGCAATTTCCTCTTTTGCCAATATTTTCAATGGTGGTCTGCTGCAGAGGCTACATCATTTGGAAAAGAGTGAAGTCTTCTTGGTATTTTTTGTCTGTTTTTCAGAACGGAAAAACCCATTCTACACTTGAAGAGATGTTTTCTCCTTTTCCCTGATCATACCAAAGTCATTTCACACCAATGACTCAGACAACTTTTTAAATATTCTCAATGTTATTATGAATCAAAATTTAACTCTTTCGTACATGCAGACACATGTTAACCAATCAGACGACTTTTGTCACAATGCTATTTATTCTTTTCAGTAATTAATAAAACTTTTACTTGTCGAATTTTATTTATAATGTTTATATCTTTCCTGGGTGTTTTCAAAGTCGTTAACTGAACATTTGTTGTATGTTGGAAAGGGGTAAACTTCTGATGAATTTGTTTAAGATGTTACATCCACAATGTTCTCATCTCTGTTATAACCCTTTCCCTCATACTACAATTCTGCAGAAGACAACTTTTAACATATCTTGTCATTTTTTTTTTAGAAAATCTCTATAATTGAACGGATAACCTATGACTTAACTCTTTCAGCGCCAAAGGCAATATTGAGCTTTTTGCAAACAATGCAGATTCAGGTGAGTGAGCTCGTAACGAGCTGTCTCACCTGAAATCTGCATTGTTTGGCTGTGAGTTATAAATATATTCCAAAAATCCTATAACATGAAAATAGAGTTGTCCGAGTTTGAACATGGAAGAGTCTACTTTAAACAATTTGGCGCTGAAAGGGTTAAAGTGGAAAACATTGTGGCAAAAGGAGAAATTGCTCATTTTGAGCAATTTCTTCTTTTGTCACTATGTTTTCAAAAAGCTATCTGCTGCAGAGGCGTCAGAAAGCATCTATATGACTTACCACTGTCACTATGAGGGAAAGAGTTAAATTCATATTTCACAATTGTCTGAACTATGTCACCATATTGTCCCAAAAGGATTGAATGTGATCCTAACATTATCATAATTAGGTAAGCAGTGTTAACACCTTCTCACAAACACCAAAGCTTCAAATCTGAAGCAAGCAACTTAGCCTAGAATAAAGATTCAGTTCAGTGTTGGAAACATCGCTGCAAAAGGAGAAGAAATTGTTCATTTATTTTTTTTCAAAAAGTTTTCCACTGCAGATGCATCAAAAAGCATCCCCAGTTGGGTAAGGTTTGTACTAACCCATTCCCCCATATAGACGCTTTATGATTCAGCATTGATGCCTCTGGAACAGACGACTCTTGAAAACATTGTAACAAAAGGAGAAATTGCTCAAAACAAGCTATTTCTCCATTTATCACAATGTTTTCAACTATTTTCAGTAATAAATTATACAGGTCTTCATTTATAGAAATTTTTCAAATGTTTTACTAATTGTCTTCAAAGTCATCTGCTGCAGATTTGAAGTTATTGGGAAAGGGTTAACCCTTTCCCTCATGTAGACGCTTTTTGACGCCTCTGCAGCAGACAGCTTTTAGAAAACATAGTGACAAAAGAAGAAATTGTTCAAAACGAGCAATTTCTCCTTTGGCCACAATGTTTTCCACTTTTAGTCAACTATAGAGATTTTCCATGTTTTGACAAAACATGTTCAAAGTCGTCTTCTGCAGAATTGTTGTATGAGGGAAACGGTTTAAGTCACTGGACAGGTGATTATTGGACATTACTGTTACAGTGGTAATGTCTGACATATATATTGACATAAGATGTAACCTTTCATTAGGTACATGATCAATAGATTCTTTACTCCCTTTTTTTTCTTTCCACAAGTTTGAGTATACATCCATTTGGCAAGCTATACAATAAAACTATCGGTAGATTAGAGAAGAAAATGTTTTTATAACCACATGAACCATCAGTAAACTGGTACAAGAAGAAGTATCCGAGATATGAACACAAACATTTATTATAGTTAAGGTTACAAAAACAACACGTCTGCAGCAGATAACTTTGAAAACATCTAGACAAAAATAGGAAAAGTCTCTATAATTGAAAGGATAACTTTTTGAAAGAGTTGAAAACATTGTGAAAATTTCTCATATGCTTTGGAGGAATCACATTCAGAATCTGACTGTATGTTAGAAAATGTTCAGTGTTTTGTGTGCAAGTCCAGACCAAAATTCTATATTCTCCAAACTTTGTTAAACCTTTGCAAAGTTGTGCTTAAACTTAAATTGCAGCATGGGGGACATTTTCCTACCTACAATTGCCTATATCCATTATCCCTTTCCAACATACTACAAATGTGCAGCAGACGAATTTGAAAACATAGATATACTATATAGTCAAAAACATGGAAAATATCTATAAAAGAAGGTATAATTACTGAATAAAGTTGAAAACATTGTAGCAAAGGGAGAAATTGCTCGTTTTGATCAATTTCTTCTTTTATCGCAATGTTTTCAAAAGTCGTCTGAAACAGAGGCATCAGAAAGCGTCTATATGTGGGAAAGGATTATGAAAATTTAAAGAGATCCCCATTATTCCATTAAAAAAAGGGCCAAAGTCTTAAACTGTTTCTTTCGAAATGAGACCTAGACTTTCTTAGCTCACTTGCAGACACAATTTAGTTCATCTGCAACAGGGGACTTTTTAAAACATTGTGGCAAAAGAAGAAATTGGTTATAGTGAGAAATTTCTCCTTTTGATGCAATGTTTTCAACTCAAAAGAAGTGTGTCTTCTGTAGATTTGCTGCATGTGGGAAAGGGTTAAGCAGTTACTACAATAGATTATTAAAGAATTGCATAGAATCATCAATGCCAACATATTCCTTAAAACTTCAAAATCAATAATTATGTTACGTTCCAACATAATTTGTTCATCATAATTCATAATTTAATTCCATTATGTTTCTTGATTTTTATGCTGTTTTTATCATTATTTCACGTTACATTGTGGCCAACAGTCCACTTATTCAAGACCATTACAGGTGTTTCACGTATCTACGATGTGCGACTGATGGTAATCTGTGCAAGAATAGGAAATGTGCCTTGCGCTTGGGGTTTCTGTCACGACTGCCACAAGTGGGGATTGAACTTGGGATAGATACCCTGTGTCATGCTAACCACTTGTCCATAGTGAATTCCTCATTCTTAACTCTTTCCCACATACAACAAATCTGCAGCAGACGACTTTGAAAATGTCAGTAGACAAATTGTAGTAAAGTCCTATTAATGAAAAAAATAAATGGAAAAGAGAGGACAACAGTTTGGCAAAAGGACAAATGCCACAATGTTTTCAAAAGTTGTCTGCTACAGAGGTATTAGAACGTGTCTGTATGTGCGAAAGGATTAAGTTTAACCCTATTCCACATTCAACAAATCTGCAGCAGATGACCTTGTAAACATTAAGTCATATATATAGAGCAACTCAATATAAATGAAACAGCAATTAGTGAATATAGAAATATAGTTGAAAACATTGTAGCCAAAGACGAAATTGCTCATTATCAATGTCATGTATCAAAATTCGCCCCCAAAGTGTCCTCAGAAACCATCTGTATGCAGGAAAGGGTTAAAGATGAACAACATATGTAGAGCCCTGGTAGTACTGGTACCATACTGAGATAACAAAAATTATACTTAGTTACTTACTGGCTGGCTTCCTACACCCTGTGAATTCTGTGCAAATCTTTCTTTGGCCTTCATCGCTTTGGCCCTCTCATTTTTCAGCCTCTCGTCATCTTTTAATAGGTTCACTAACTGTTTCGCTTTTTCCCTCACATTCATCCCTTGATCCTTGTTGTCCTCCGTATACTGGAAGTCCTTTAGTGTCTGAATTGCGTAAATGTTTTCTTTACATTGCTGCGCCACTTTCTCACTCCCTGTTTTTATAATGTAATCCAACACCAACAAGGACTTATACACATGTCTCCAATTTTTTCCATGGTCATTCAGCCTCCTCCATACCATCTGCATAATTTCTGTGAAAGCCATAACATTATATGTCAAGTCAGCGATTTCCATCATCAATGAACTGGAAGGACCCCATGGGTCATTGGAGGTGGCCTCCCTCACCTTCACTTGAGCATCTGTGTAGTTTTTCACTACATTTTTTATGGTCCTCCTCATTGGCATTTTTGTTTTCTTTATTGTTTGTACACTTTTTGTACTTCTCTAAATTAAAAGTTTCTTCTCTATTTAAGTTGAGTTTATTATGATAAATTCATTTTACTGTCCTTGTCAATCCAACTGGTGAAATCTGAAATAAATGCAGATATAGACTAGGCATTTAAAAGTGTGATAAGAAAACAATCATAATTGTATCTACATGTATTCGGTTTGTGAATATTATTAGAATAAGCTCACCTCCACATTGTACCAATCTGAAGATTCAAACTGAGAAACCATGGATTATTGATTTTACAGCAGAGACAAAGTTATGCTTTCTGAATACAATAAAATAACACATTAATGATTATTTTTATTTTAAATATTGCCTTTATCAAATAGGCTTATTTTATAAACAAGTCTTTCATGTAATGAGGTCGAGATATTTTTTATTGGAGTTTTCAACATTATTGAAGTTGTTACATTTTTCCAGGATCCGTGTGGGACTAACTAGTACTGTGCCTTGATAAGCTGAAGATTTTTCATTTAATCAAATAGAAAAGATAGAGACTCAGAGTATGTTGATCATGGTACTAATTTTTCTTTCTAATCTAAAATAATGTTTTCAGCTGTTTGTACCACGGAAAGGGATAAATCATATTATTGACTGATTACATTATTGAGCCAAATTACGAGAAAACTTAAAATTGAATTTGTGGACTTTGCGTTATGTATTGACACGGATCAGCCTAAGCATGCTGCACAGGCTTACCAGGACAGACACTTTTCACCTCCTGTGATTGTGATTTTTTTTTTTCAGGAATCATTACTCTATACCTCTATCTCCCTGTGACAGAATGTGTCTTCCTCGATTAACCTGCGCAGCATGCGCAGGCTGATCTGGGTCGACATATTATGCAGAGTCCATAATGTTGCTTTTCTCATGAAACAGCTCTTATTTGGATTACATTTTAAAAAAAGTGCCTCAGATCAAGATAACTGAAAAGGAAAAATATACACTGAAAGTGCTCCTATTTCTAAAATATGTCCAAATACAATTATCAGTGTTCAATACCATTTATGTATCATGTTTTCAGTGTTGAAATTTAAGGAGAAGATGTTGGTGCTTTGGTAGAGCATCAGACTCTCAAACCATTCATCATTAGTAATTTCACCTTTTCCCAAAATGTTTTAAAAAGAGTGCTACAGATGTGTCTTCACTTTGGAAAGAGACAAGTGCTAAGTACATTGTGGCAACACAATAGACAACTGAATTCTTGTATTGAGCAACTCTATTAAAAGGTGAATGTGGTTGAACACAAATTTCCCAAGATAGTTTTTTATTTTAAATAAGCAGCTTTTTATAAAAATTATGTTTGTCAACATAGATCATGAACATGCATTACTACCATGCTTGCTATCTGGTTGAAGCTGATGATTTTTTTTATTGGAGTTTTACGCCGTTTTCAACATTATTTCAGTTATATCAAAGTGACAGTTCACTTATTCATGATCCCTGGGTAAACAAACCAGTAATAGGCTAGAAAACGTGCCTTGCCCAAGTGCACTCCACCATGACCGTTGTGCCGCGACTGGAGATCGAACCCAGAACACCCGTTTTCAAATCCCCGACGCTAACCACTCGACCACTGCGGATGAAGAACACTAAGAAATAGATTCAATATATTCAAATTAATATAAATCTGCCACCGTGGTAGATTCAAAATAAAAATCATGTTACATTTGAATACATCAATAATGTCAATATGTAACGTTGAGATAAACGTCCTATGATTACCTCTAGAATATATCTTATGGCGACTAGATAATCCTTCTTGTTTGTACAAAAAGACTGAATGAGACCCATATGTTTAAGATTCACACCTCTTGACCTTTATTTAGAATATCAGTCGTCCCATTACATTAGTTTGATCACTTCAGACAGTTTACCCCACCCATTGTTTACGTGATTTGACAATGCATTGTACAATCTTGAAATAGAAAGATTCACTTAAACTGGACTTCTTACCTTTGTTTGTTATGGCTAAAACTATAATTCAATTCAATTTATTTTTCCGTCAGTGTTGATTAAATGACAGTAATTTGGGTAAAAAGGGAAACAGCCTATATTCAAGTGGCACCGTTCCGCAGGAAATTGCTCATTCTATGAAAATGGCGAACTCTTACTTCCTGTTTAAGTTTTATCGGCGGGAGGTAAAACTACTTTCTTTTGGGATTGACTGAAGCTGAACTTTAAAAGTGACAAGCAAATCAGCCTTAACAGAACACAATTAATTAGCACAAACCAAATTCCCTTAGATTCATCCAACCTAACTTGACAAACAATTTTATCATATATATCACCCGTAGATATATATCACCTGTAGAAAATTGATTGATAGAACAGCCATAGCAGTCAACATTACAATTGTTTTGTGTATTCAACTGTGAGAGTACACAGCACATTTATCAAAACTGTGTGGGAATATACTTCAAAGAGAACTAAATTGACACAGAGGTATTTTTGAGTAAATATATATTGTTTTAAATTCGTGTGAACATCATGTATTTATTAATTAGTGTCAATTTAAAAGGAAGGTTGTAGGCATAATATGATGTATAAATCAGTACAGAATTATCACAGGTAAATAAATTGATTGACTAAATCCCTTAACCCTGATAGGTGTGGTGGTTCTTAATGTCATTCCGTGCATTTTTCATGTAAAACAATATTTATTTTGGTTGTACAGTATTTTAGTGGCTAAAAAAAAAAGTTAATTGTTTTCTCGAATCTTTCTTTCTTTTGTATACAAATATATATTGTGTGTCATCTGGTTACACACTATTTATAGAAAAAGATACCTTTTTGAAATTTGAATTTTATTTTTAATGTATATATTTGAAAACATCAATAGAAATGAAGAAGTTTACTCCTGTTGGTACAATATTTTCAAGTTTGTCTGCTGTAGAGGCATCAATGTTGTTTGTTTATAATATGTAAGTATGGTTGATTAATAGAGTTAAGGGTGATTAATGATGGTCATTGATTATCATTGATTATCATTGATTATCTCAGATACCATTTCAGTGACCATGTTGGAATCAAAAGGTTAGATAGGGGATGTGATATTTCTTTTTATAAAAACCCTTTCCCACATTAATAGAGTGGCCCAGATGTCTAGTGGTTAAGATTTTAGACTGTCAATCCAGAGGTTCGCGGGTTCAAATCCTGGTCCAGGTTCTGGATTTTTTTGATGTACATTAAGTGTCTCCAACTCAATTAGAGGTCATGTACTGGTCCTTTCCAGGAAAAATTGCCTCACATGTATCGGTGCTATACACTGAGCACGTTATAGAACCAAGGAGTCTTTTCTGAAAGAGCTAGGGCATCGCAACCAAACTCCCTGGTAACTATCTAAATCTGTCTCTTGGATTTATCTGCATCTATGATTAACTAAACCTTTCCCACATATACACCCTTTCTGACGCCTCTGCAGCAGACGACTTTTGAAAACATTGTGGCAATGCCACGATGTTTTCTAATCTACGTAATAATTTAACTGTCGTTAATGGAGATTTTTCACATTTCTGAAAAGGTGTTTTCAAAGTTGTCTGCTACAGATTTGTTGTATGTGGGAAAGGGTTAAGGGCTTAAGTTTAGTGTTTGATGTATATATATAAATAAATATTGTTAGTATATTTGTTAAAATAGTCTCCATTAGATTAAAAGGAGAATTTTGCAGGATAGGGTTATAATTTTATAACCCTTTCTCACTCACATCCATCAAATCTGCAGCAGATGACTTTGAAAACATCTAGGTAAAAATCTGGAAGACTTTCTACAAATGTTGTTTTCAAAAATCGTCTACTGCAGACAATAGGGATAGGTTCAAGGAGATATTGTCCCTGTGACAAAAATAGGTACTGAAAATTACAAAACATTCATAAATGATGGCATATATTCTTATCTATAGTTACAGTGAATAATTATCGTACATAAATAATAACAATTAAATATAATACAAACATCTGTTATCTTAAACCTGTTATATCATTTGGGATATTAACCCTTCCAACTTACAGATGCATTTTGATGCATCTAAAGCAGACGAATTTTAAAATCATTGAAGCAAAAGGAGAAATTGGTCATAATTAGCCATTTCTCCTTTTTCCTCTATGTTTTCAACTCCATTTGATAGTCATACTATTATTGATAGAGATTTTCCCTGTTTTTAGCTCACCTGAGCACTAATATGTCAGGGTTAATTATCGTGATCGTCCCGTGTCCGGCATCCTGCGTGCAGTTTCTGTTGTCCGTTCGTTATTGACTCAACATCTTCACCTCTGTAATCAGTGGATGGATTGGGATGAAACCTCACAGAAAGCATCCTCTAAATGTCCTCAACAAAATTCTTTTATTTATTTTTTATCCATGCAGAATTCTGTTTTCCATTACAACCAAAAGAACTTTAGAATAAAATTCTCCTCCCAACCCAGTTGGCAGATTTTCAAATAATGTTGTGGAAATGTTCCTTTGGTGGCCCTCTATCAGATTCCTTCAAGCCATGTGATGATAGGTTGAAAAAATAGGCCCCATGGGACAGGGCCATTTTGCATTATATATATATGGTTTTAATTTGCTTTTAAAATCTTCTTCTCTAAAAGAACACTGTCGCTTTCAAAAATAATTTTTCAGAAATGTTTCTTGGCTGACCCTCTATCAGAGTCATTCAACCAAATATTTTTGGAGAAATGTCCCTTGCGTGACCCTCTATCATATAGTTGTATCTGAGGAGATTTATTGCAGATAGCATAATGACCTTTTGTTATATATGAAGATTTGTTCAAATTCAAGACAGTGATACAATGGTAGAGCGTCTTATTGTAATAACCTCTCGTATCAAAGATCTAAGATTTGTATCCTATAATGAGCAGTTTTTGCCTTTGGGATTTTTCCAAACAAATGGCGCGAGTACTGGTTATGTCTGCAGGAAGCAGACATCAAGCGTAATTAATAAAAGCTTAAAGCTTGTTATGCAATCAATGTAAAATAAATAAGTTTAAACTTAATTAAATTTAAGAAAACATTTATATGACTGATATGCCAGTGTTTAGTTAGTTCCCTACTGGCAATAAATGAAATATTTAGTGGTAAAACACAAATTCTGTTGACAGCAGCCATCATGCAATGACACATTCCTATTGATGCAATGCATGTTTATTATGTGCAAAACAATGAAGCTCTCCAAAAGAATGAATAATCAAAAACTGAATGGCATTTCTTATAAAAAAACATGCATGCATATATTGAAGATAAATTTAACAACTTTGTGTGGAGATGATGCTATGTTATTGAATATGCAGAGGTCCAGATAAGGAGGGGTATTCAGCTCTTTTTCCCACAATTTGTCTTTAATTATTAAAGCAAACCCTTTGATGTGGGTACTCAAAAGAATCGTCTCACTGAGACGATTCTTTTGAGTACCCACAATTTAACATAGGGTTTAAGGGTCAAATAAGGATTTCAGAACGTGCAAAACGCCCCTTATCTAGAGCCCTGAATATGAATTAATTATTTCAAGTAAATTATGATCTTATAAATTTGTTAAATACTTCTTGATGTCTGCTTTCTTAATCACTACCCACATTCAATAAATCTGCAGCTGGCTACTTTGAAAACATCCGGCTAATATTATAATATATATGGAAAATTTCAATTAATGTAAGTATAATTATTGATAAGAGTTGACAAAAGGAGACATTTCTTATTATGACCAATTTCTCCTTTTGCCACAATACTTTCAAACGTCGTCTGCTGAAGATGCGTCAAAATATGCCTATGTGTGGGATAGGGTTAAAGTGTAACTGGAATGGGGTTACAGCCTTGCTATGGGATATGCCTTTTATAGGGACATTGGTAGAGTGGTTGGCCTTTTTCATTAAGTTAAGCAACATACATCACACTGAGAGTTAGTGCCTGAATGGGTACCCGCGCTGGCTTAACTCTGTGAGGGACCCGGTACATATAACAAAAGTTGGACTTATATAAAAGGCTCTAGGTGTGGCAAAAACAAAGATTGAAGCAGCCAATAATAGTATATATATATATGATCCTTGACCTTTGAACCGCAAGAGGTCAACACTATAATGCCTCACAAATTCTCTTCAGTTGACTGGAGATCGCATTCCTTATAGGTTATAGTTAATCAGATATATATTACTTTTATTTTCTAATGAATATTGGATATTTTTATAGGTGATATAATTTATTCTTTCAGCAGTATGGTATCAGATGTACGATAGTTTTATTTGGGAAAGATGACAGATGTCAGACATTGGATACTTACAGCTTGCTTACATTTCATGGTGGTTTCATATGCAGGTAGGGGAACTTTTTCTTTTTACATCAATTTGAGTCCAGCTCCTGAAAACCCAACCATTGTACATTTATGAACAGTGCAAAGCCTGACCAGCCACTGCATCTGCACAGTTTGTCCAGAATCATACCATTTCACTATCAATGACTTACAGATGGTTTCAAGAAGATCAATTTTGATGGCTATCACACAGGGTATAGGTGCATTATGGTTTGTTTTCCTGGAGCATGACTTTATTCTACCTTCCTAGCTTCATCATTTTACTGGCGACACAGGCATCATAAAATTGGTTCTAGGTGGTTATAGAAGTCTTAAACTTTAACCCTTTCCCTCATATAGATGCTTTCTGACGCCTCTGCAGCAGACAGCTTTTTGAAAACATAGTGACAAAATAAGAAATTGCTCAAAACGAGCAATTTCTCCTTTTGATACAATATTTTCCACTTTTAGTCATAGGTAATCCATTCAATTATAGAGATTTTCTATTTTTTGACAAAATATGTCCAAAGTCGTCTGCTGCAGAATTGTCGTATGAGGGAAAGGGTTAAATTGACATGGAACTTCCATAGAAGAGTAAACAGTAAAGTACAAAGAAGTGTACACTTTTATACATTATTTTTTTGCTATACTATTCCAAGAAATTAACCATCTGAAGAAAGAACAGAAAAACAAGGAAAACTTTATGTAGTATATTTTAAAAATAATAATAGGGTTATAAGTAGTATTAAATCATAGCTATAGCTTTTTATAGCCATCAATGTACAAATTGAAATTGAAAAATTGAGTTTATTCCTAGACCATATATATGAAACTTTTCCTTTGTACATATATTAAACACTTGCTTCTATGCATGGCTGCATTCATGTTGATAAATTATCCTTTCCTTCTTTACACTACTTTTGAAAGTATTGTGAGAAAAGGAACAATTGCTGGCAATAAACTGTTTTTTTCTGGTACAATATCTCCTTTTCTCACAATTTTTATTACATTAATATGAGTCCAGATTTGCCATGATTAAATCCTTTCCCTGAGACAGTGACTTTCTGACGCTTCTGCAAGCAGGAGGCTTTAAAAAACATTATGGCAAAAGGAGGAATTTCTCCTTTGGCCACAATGTTTTCAACCCTTTTTAATAACTTTACTTGCATGTAGATAGACCTTTCATACTTTTACCTCAATGTTTTTATAGTCGTCTGCTACAGATGTTTTTTTGGTATGGGGGGGAAAGGGTTAATTCATACCTGAAAAAAAAAGTGGAAAAAGTCGTCACTTATAGTTAATATTTTACTTTCAGTTTATTGTTTGTGTACTGATTTTTAGATTTCCAAATTGACATTTAGTTGAGATGGAGTAGAAACTATTATTGAAAAAGCAGCAAAGTCTCCTTTTCACACAATATTTACAAAAATGTCTTAATTGTTTACAAAAAATGTATTGCAAAGGCAATTCACTTAAAGGGTGTTGGTTGCAGAGGTTTCAAAACTCATCTGCGAAATATGAAAAGGGTTCAAATAATCAGGGCTCGAATTTAACACTCATTAACTCGCAAAATTCGAGAGAAAACTTTATTTTTTGAGTTAATTTTCTATGAGCTCGCATTTCATTGCAAGTCCAAAACTTTATATAAAATGACAACTCATGTCAGATCCTATTTATAGTCAAGTTTGTGCAACTGATGAATTGATAATTTAGTAAACAAGGATGTTAAGTCTATGATTCAAACCTATGATATAAGGCCATTTGAAAAGTTTTATATTTCAGAAGACTTGAAACAGAAACCCTCTTTAGAATACACCCCCATAAAGTAATTCTTTTTGTTTAAAATGTAATTTATGATTGATAACCCTCTCCCACATAGTGACATACAACACATTTTCTGCAGGCGACTTAGAAAACATGATCAAACAGTTTCTCTTGTTTATTTGATACTCAAACATGTGTATTATATATATTACATATGTTTAAATATATGCATATAATTATACATACATAAATATACATTGATTTCATTGTTTTATTAATCATTTATGAAATTATGAATGATGAATTTTGCGAGTTGAAATTTAAAAAAAAATCGAGCCCTGATAATGTAAAATATGCCTTTGGGAAACAGTGAATGTACTTGTATAAAACTATCCTTTGTTATTTTCTTCATACAAACACATTTGTTTTGAAATTTAACCCATAACTTGAATACATGTAAAACATTCTGTTTCATAATTATAAGAGACAGATTTGCGTTTTATTTACAATTTTGTCTCCGTTTTAAAATGGCTTCATTTCAAGAAAAGGACACATTGCTCTTGTTATTATTGTTATAATACAAAACCAAGCTTTGAAATTAATAGTAGCAAGATGGTGGTATCTTGGTTTTAACCCATTTCCATGTGCAGATGCATCTTTATGTGTTTGTAGTGGACACCTTTTTACCCCTTCCCTCATATGACAATTCTGCAGCAGACGACATAGGCAAAAGCACAGAAAATCCCTTTAAATGGAAGAACAATAATTGAATAGAGTGGAAAACATGATGACAAAAGGAGAAATTGCTCGTTTTGAGCAATTTCTTCTCTTGGCTCCATGTTTTCAAAAAGCTTAGAATATGAGAGGAAAGGGTTAACATTGTGTGAAAGGGAGAAATTTCATAATAAGCTATTTGTCCTTTCCCACATACAGATGCTTTCTGATGTCTCAGCAGCAGACGACTTTTGATATCACTGTGAAATTGCTCATGATGACTGATTTCTCTATTCACCACAATGATTTCAACTCTATTTAATAATTAAACGTTCATTTAAGGAGATTATTCATGTTTTTGCCAATATGTTTTCAAAGTTGTCTGCTGCAGATCTGTTGTATGAGGGAAAGGGCTATTCAAACAATGCTTTTAACTTCATTCAATAATTGTTCATTCATTTTCAGAGATTTTTTCTATATTTTTGTGTAGATGTTTTCAAATTCATCTGCTGCAGTTCTGTTGTAAGGGTGAAAGGAATCATATATCCTTGTACAGTATATTGAAAAAACTATAGATTTGCCCTACAGGCCTGAATGAATTAAAGAATTCTTGTATCATTAAATTCCCATTAAATCTATTCAAATTCAAATTCTTACGGAGTGGATACAATTGCTTTCCTTCTCGTATTTTGCTGCAATCCTTTTCCTCTAGATCTAAGAAAAACTACATGCCATTATTTTGGACAAACCTGTTGACTTTGATAACGTTTCGAAAAAATTGTGGATAAAGGAGAAATAGCTCATTTTCTACCCTTTGAGTCAAAACTTTACTCTTAACCCTTTCCCATAAACATTAACCCTTTCCTTCATACGGCAATTCTGCAGCAGACGACTTTGAATGTATTTTGTCAAAAAATGGAAAATCTCCATAATTGAATGGATAACCTATGACAAAAAGTGGAAAACATTGTGGCAAAAGGAGAAATTGCATGTTCTGTGCAATTTCTTCTTTTGTCACTATGTTTTCAAAAAGCTGTCTGCTGCAGAGGCGTCAGAAAGCGTCTATATGAGGGAAAGGGTTAAATCTACATCAGACGCCTTTGGATACATCTATGCAAATATGTGAAAAGTC
Organism: Serripes groenlandicus; assembly: GCA_031761405.1. NCBI lineage: Eukaryota > Metazoa > Mollusca > Bivalvia > Cardiida > Cardiidae > Serripes > Serripes groenlandicus. The sequence goes on from JASEVX010000554.1 coordinate 78,661, forward strand.
TCTGTAAGTGAAAGAATGATATTTGAATAAAAATTGAAAACATTGTGACAAAAGTCATCTGCTGTACATTCGTTGAAATGCGTGAGAAAGGGGTAAAACCATTCAATTGGTATACAGTCATTTTTGAGATTTTCCACCTTTATGCCCTGATGTCTTCAAAATTTTCTGCTGCAGATTTGTTGTAAAGGTATGAGGGAAATGGTTAAGCTTTTGTTGAATGTCAAAACAAAAGCAAAACCCCTTTATTGTTCCCCCTCTGTCACGGTTGTCTGGGTTCTAGCCCACTAGAAGTAAATTGAACTAAAACTGCTAGTGTTTGCTTAATTAATATATAATAACCCTTCCCTGAATTTTTGACTATGGGTAAATGTGAAGAATATTTTGAAAGTCGAGACGGTAACTTTGTGTGCAAAGGAGAAACTGATCATTGAGCAATTTCTATTTTTCTCAGTTCTTTTTGATTCTCTTCTGTAGTTGTGTTGCTTGCCATCTGCTGTAGGTTGTGTCACAAGTCACCTGTTGTAGTTGTTTTTCAAGCCATCTGCTGTAAGGGTGTCACAAGTTGTCGGCTGTAGGGGTGTCATAAGTTGTCAGCTGTAGGGATGTCACAAGTTGTCGGCTGTGGGGATGTCACAAGTTGTCAGCTGTTGGGGTGTCACAAGTTGTCAGCTGTAGGGATGTCACAAGTTGTCAGCTGTAGGGATGTCACAAGTTGTCGGCTGTAGGGATGTCACAAGTTGTCGGCTGTAGGGATGTCACAAGTTGTCAGCTGTTTAAATGTCACAAGTTGTCAGCTGTAGGGATGTCACATGTTGTCAGCTGAATGGATATCACACGTCGGCTGTAGGGATGTCATAAGTTGTCGGATGTAGGGATGTCAAAAGTTGTCAGCTGTAGGGATGTCACAAGTTGTCTGCTGTATGGGGTTTCACAAGTTGTCAGCTGTAGGAATGTCATACATTGTCAGCTGTAGGGATGTTATAAGTTGTCGGCTGTAGGGATGTCACAAGTTGTCGGCTGTAGGCATGTCACAAGTTGTCAGCTGTAGGGGTGTCAGAAGTTGTTAGCTGTAGGGATGTCATAAGTTGTTGGCTGTAGGGATGTCACAAGTTGTCAGCTGTTGGGGTGTCACAAGTCATAAGATGTAGGGGTGTCACAAGTTGTCATATGTAGGGGTGTCATACATTGTCAGCTGTTTGGGGTATCAAGTTGTCAGATGTTGGATTGTCGCAAGTTGTCTGCTGTAGAGGTGTAACACGTTGTCAGCTGTTGGGGTGTCACAAGTTGTCTGCTGTAAGGATGTCACAGATCATCTACTGTAGGGGTGTTACATATTGTCTGCTGTTGTGCTGTTGGGATGTCACAAGTTGTCATCTGTAGGGGTGTCACAAGTTATCAGCTTATTGTCTGTTGTAGGGGTGTAACAATAATTTCAAAAAATCGAAATGTCTTCTCAGAGCCATGCCTGATTCAAATTTGTCTAAGGCATGTTGGACAAAGGCTATATTTGGGTGATGTCTGGTATGTGGGTTTACAGTATTTTTATGCTCAAAGGGTTGACTCCATTGTGTAAAAGTGTTTAAAGTTTAAGCCTGATTAAACTTCAAACAAGTGTTTATCAATAAGAATCTTCTGAAATTCTTCAGTTTAAGAATTAAAATGAGAATTAAAAGCGGATACATGAATACCTTACCGTTACAACTATCTCCTTTGCCATAGTTAGTTGTTTCTCACATGCGAAGAAATCTGCAGCAGGCAACATTTGAAACATTGCGGCAAATGAGATATTGCTCACAATGTCTTTTTTAGTCACAAGGTTTTCTATTTATTACAATTATGATATTTGAAAAAAGGTTTCCTGTATTTTGCTGTGATATTTTCTAAGTTCTCAGCTGCAGTTTAGTAATATGTCGGAAAGGATTTACCCTTTCCCACATACAACAAATCTGCAACAGACAACTTTGAATTTATTATTTATTTATTGGGGTTTTGCGCCACTTTCAACAATATTTCAGTTATATCACGGCGACAGTTCACTTATTCATGATCCCTGGGTTAACAAACCAGTACTAGGCTAGAAAATGTGCCTTGCCCAAGGGCACTCCACCATGACTGTAGTGCCGCAACTGGGGATCAAACCCGGGACACCCGGTTTCGAAATCCCCGACGCTAAACCACTCGACCACAGCGGATTCCAGACAACTTTGAAATCAGCTTAGCAAAAATACAGAAAATTTACCATTATTGAATAGAGTTGAAAAGATTGTGGCAAATGAAGAAATTGCTCACTATTATAAGTCATCTGCTGCAGATGCATTTTAATACGTCTTTAAATGGGAAAGATTTAATACTCTCTTAAAAGATTGGTGGACGGCCCTTTTGGCCAACGGATGTTTTGGCCCGGACGTCTCGTCCTGGACCTTTTGGCCAGCCATATTTTCTACGTAGGATCTTTTGGCCAAATCACTATTTTCCCTGCCATAACTGTATTAATATAAGAAACCCATTAAGCATAAGAAAACTATTTAGTATAAGAAAACTATTAAGTATATGAACATTATATTAATACTATTTATAATATAAATGTTCTTTCACACATTTTTAATCCAATAACTGGCTTTTAAAAAGGCCAAAAGGTCCTAGGACAAAACATTCGGGCCAAAACATCCGTAGGCTAAATCGTCCTACATTCTATAAGATCACCATCTCATTGAGAGTTTTAACTAAGGAACATGTCATAATCATAAACCCTTATTTCAACTTTAAACCTGATGGTGTGGGCACAAACAGAATTCTATTAATAGGACAATTCTTTGGATTATCTGGCACTGGTTGAGAAATGAATGCTATTGTTGGGCACAGGTCAGTATACATTATGTAGGCCTCTACCAGACTTTTATGCAGCAACTTTGAGCACTTTTTTCATAGCCTTGATGTTTTTGACTCATTTCAATAATTAGACTTTGATATTTTGAGATTTTCTATATGTTTGCCTGCACAAGATGTCCACCAGAGCTTAAGATTCTTTCTAATAATTAGTACATCTATTTCCAGGTAGCTGTGTAATTAGTGGTGATTGTGGGTGGGGTTCTAACACATGTGACAATGGGACCTGTGTTTGTAACCAAGGATTAGAGCTCCATCCTAATGGAAAAGATTGCAGGAATGGTAAGTGTTAGCCCCTATCCCACATACAATAAATCTGCAACAGAAAGATCATGTACTGAGGTGAGATTGGTGTGTAACCCTTTCCCTCATACGGCAATTCTGCAGCAGACGACTTTGAACGTATTTTGTCAAAACATCTCCATAATTGAATGGATAACCTATGACAAAAAGTGGAAAACATTGTGGCAAAAGGAGAAATTGCACGTTCTGTGCAATTTCTTCTTTTGTCACTATGTTTTCAAAAACCTGTCTGCTGCAGAGGCGTCAGAAAGCGTCTATATGAGGGAAACGGGTAACCATCATTGCACTCTTGTTATGGAAAATCAGTTTTTGTAAATTATTAGCTTTTCTTTTCCTTTCATTTAAATGATATAATTGTTTATTTATTTCCATAATAAATAAACAATTATATTTTTGTTTTCAAAAAGACCCAGCCCCAGAAGCTCAATTGGCAGCAACCAGGGGTTAGTGAGTTTCAATTCAAGCTTTGCCAACGTTTGACAAAAGTTAATTAGACAAGCTTCATTCGTCTTTCACCAATGGTCTATGTACGAAAGCAGCCAGTTTTTTAGAAAAGACTGTTGTGTATATTACTGGTGACAGAAAGCCAGGATATATAAAGGTAGGTGAACTGGCTGCTGTGATATGACTGAAAAAATTGCTGAAAATGGCATTACACCCTTATCAATCAATCATTATTTACAGTAAGCTGTGCTCCTGTAACCGACTGTCTTGAGTGTACATCAAGTTCACAATGTGTTCGCTGTGTGAATTTCCTGGAGGAAAATTCTCGAGTATGCCTGCCCACATGTACAGGGGAAGCCAAGCTGGTCTACAGTGGACCTCTACAGGGAAATATATGTGAATGTAAGTTTAACCCTTTCCCTCATATGACAACTCTGCAGCAGACGACTTTAAACATATTTTGTCAAAAAATAGAAAATCTCTATTATTGAATGGATAACACTAAAAGTGGAAAACATTGTGGCAAAAGGAGAAATTACTCGTTTTGAGCAATTTCTTCTTTTGTCATTATGTTTTCAAAAAGCTGTTTGCTGCAGAGGCGTCAGAAAGCGTGAATGTGAATATAAGTTTAACAATTATTTTCCTGCACTTGATGTCAGAGTCTGCAATGTAAAACAGTTAAAATCAAGCTCTCAATAGGCACACTGTCCTGCCTCAAGCTGTTTGTTTCCAAATCAAGCTCCGAGCAGGTATACTATCCTGCCTCAGCTGTTTGTTTCCAAATCAAGCTCCTAGCAGGCATACTGTCCTGCCTCAGCTGTTTGTTTCCAAATCAAGCTTTCAGCTGGCATACTATCCTGCCTCAGCTGTTTGTTTCCAAATCAAGCTCCCAATAGGCATACTGTCCTGCATCAGCTGTATGTTTTCAAATCAAGCTCCTAGCAGGCATACTGTCCTGCCTCAGCTGTTTGTTTCCAAATCAAGCTCCTAGCAGACATACTGTCCTGCCTCAGCTGTTTGTTTCCAAATCAAGCTCCTAGCAGGCAAACTGTCCTGCCTCAAGCTGTTTGTTTCCAAATCAAGCTCCTAGCAGGCATACTGTCCTGCCTCAGTTGTTTGTTTTCAAATCAAGCTCCCAACAGGCACACTGTCCTGCCTCAGCTGTTTGTTTCCAAATCAAGCTTTCAGCTGGCATACTATCCTGCCTCAGCTGTTTGTTTCCAAATCAAGCTCTCAGCTTGCATACTATCCTGCCTCAGCTGTTTGTTTCCAAATCAAGCTCCTATCCTAGCAGGCATACTGTCCTGCCTCAGCTGTTTGTTTCCAAATCAAGCTTTCAGCTGGCATGCTATCCTGCCTCAGCTGTTTGTTTCCAAATCAAGCTCCCAACAGGCATACTGTCCTGCATCAGCTGTGTGTTTTCAAGTCAAGCTCCAAACAGGCATACTGTCCTGCTTCAGCTGTTTGTTTTGAAGTCAAGCTCCCAACTGGCATACTGTCCTGCCTCAGCTGTTTGTTTTCAAATCAAGCTCCCAACAGGTATACTGTCCTGCATCAGCTCTTTGTTTTCAAATCAAGCTCTCAACAGGCATACTGTACTGCCTCAGCTGTATGTTTTCAAATCAAGCTCCAAACAGGCATACTGTCCTGCCTCAGTTGTTTGTTTTCAAATCAAGCTCTCATCTAGCATACTGTCCTGCATCAGTTGATTGTTTTCAAATCAAGCCCCCAGCAGGCATACTGTTCTGCATCAGCTGTATGTTTTCAAATCAAGCTCCTAGCAGGCATACTGTCCTGCCTCAGCTGTTTGTTTTCAAATCAATCTCCCAACAGGCATACTGTCCTGCCTCAGCTGTTTGTTTCCAAATCAAGCTCCCAGCAGGTATACTGTCCTGCATCAGCTATTTGTTTTCAAATCAAGCTCCCAACAGGCATACTGTCCTGCCTCAGCTGTTTGTTTCCAAATCAAGCTCTCAACAGGCATACTGTACTGCATCAGCTATTTGTTTTCAAATCAAGCTCCCAACAGGCATACTGTCCTGCCTCAGCTGTTTGTTTCCAAATCAAGCTCTCAACAGGCATACTGTACTGCATCAGCTATTTGTTTTCAAATCAAGCTCCCAACATTGAACAGGCATACTGTCCTGCCTCAGCTGTTTGTTTCCAAATCAAGCTCTCAACAGGCATACTGTACTGCATCAGCTATTTGTTTACAAATCAAGCTCTCAACAGGTAAACTGTCATGCATCAGCTATTTGTTTTCAAATCAAGCTCTCAACAGGCATACTGTACTGCATCAGATCTTTGTTTTCAAATCAAGCTCCCAACAGGCATACTGTCCTGCATCAGCTGTTTGTTTTCAAATCATGCTCTCAGCTAGCATACTGTCCTGCATCAGATCTTTGTTTCCAAATCAAGCTCCCAACAGGCATACTGTCCTGCATCAGCTGTTTGTTTTCAAATCAAGCTCTCATCTAGCATACTGTCCTGCCTCAGTTGTTTGTTTCCAAATCAAGCTCCCAACAGGCATACTGTCCTGCATCAGCTGTTTGTTTTCAAATCAAGCTCTCATCTAGCATACTGTCCTGCATCAGATCTTTGTTTCCAAATCAAGCTCCCAACAGGCATACTGTCTTGCATCAGCTGTGTGTTTTCAAGTCAAGCTCCAAACAGGTATACTGTCCTGCATCAGCTATTTGTTTTCAAATCAAGCTCCCAGCAGGCATACTGTCCTGCATCAGCTATTTGTTTTCAAATCAAGCTCCCAACAGGCATACTGTCCTGCATCAGCTGTTTGTTTTCAAATGAAGCTCCCAAGAGGCAAGCCATCATGCATCAGCTCTTTGTAGTCAAATCTAGCTCCCAACAGGCATTCTGTCATGCATCAGGTCTTGCGGTCAAATTCATTCAACAAAAACAACCCAGCTATTCCAGTCTAAATCTAAATTCTAAAGGCCTGTCTGTCACTCATTAACTGACATATTTCAAGGGACACATTCTTTTCTTTTGAAAATTCTTGTTTACTTAAATGAAACTACATAACAGATCAAACCTGACCAGGAAAATCAACATGAGAACCAAAAACTGTGTTCTTTTAAAGAATGATCACATCCTTAAACATCCTATGTATTTGCATATTAACACTTTTCCACATACAGCAAACCTGCAACTGAGGACTTTGAAAATCTCTATACTGGTAAATAAAGAAAAGTATAACTATTGAATCAAGTTGAAAACATCAAGGCAAAGGGAAAAATTACTCATTATGAGCAATTTCTCCTTTTACCACAGTGTTTTCAAAAGTCATCTGCTGCAGTTGCGTCTAAATGTGTCTACATGTGGGAAAGGGTTAACAAGATTATGTGGAGAGGGTAAACATAACATACTTAACCCTTTTCCTGATATTACTAGATTTGACACACCTGTCCCAAACAAGTTTTGAAATTTGGCAAAAAGAGAAATTGCTCATAAATACCGTTTTTTCATTTTTCCAAAATGTTTTATTTTGATGTCATAATACGATTTACATGCCCTCTTATTCAATTGTTTAAATATTAACATGTTTTTGATATGAACAAATCAGTGATGACTTTTGAAATGGACCATTAAAAAAAAATATCGGGCAAATGGTTAAATACCTGTGAAGTTTGTGATTTTATGTTTGAGGAAGTGCTTATATAATCTGTTTAGTATTTGTAAAGAGGCATGCATAATTGACCCAAATCATTTTGATATTAACATTATATGCTAGATTCACAAAATTCACTTTTTTTGTACTGGTTTGGAATTAGGAATAGGTAATTTACAATTTAACCTTTCCCACATTTTGATGGTTAAAACATCCGTAGGCCAAAACGTCCGTCCACCCATTTTGACACATCTGTTAGAATTTGCTTACTTCACTGTTTACATTTTTTTTTTTTTGCAACAATGTTTTTTTTTGCTTTATTAAATAATCACATATTCTTTTAAAAATGTTATGGTGATTTTCCTCCCATAGTTTTGCCTAGATGCTTTCAAAGTTGTCTGCTGCAGATTTGTCGTATGTTGGAAAAGGTTAGTTAAAAGTCATCTAGCTGAAGTCTTAGGGAATTAAACTCCTTCCCACATTGAACAAATGTGCAGCAGACATCTTCAAAAACATCTTTTGGAAATTATCGATTTTCTCTATAAATGAAAGTAAAAATATTAAATGAAGTCGAAAACAATCTGGTAAAAGGAAAAATGCTCTTCATGATGATTATTGAAAATACTATGAGATAAGGCAAAATTATAACAGTCTCACAAGGCAAAGGAGAAAAAGTGAAAGATAATGGTCACTTTGTACTGAAAGTTTTAGTGTACCCCAAGATTAGAAGTCCATTTAATTCTTATTTAATGGTGCAAGTTTCCCCATAGATAGTACTAATATATGTTAAACGAAACAAACAAAGCACTTGCCCTCATTTATGTCATGGGGCAAAGAGACATTCATTCTAATTGGTTAATATATCAATTATATGGTGCGTTTTCAGGTGCTTCTTTTTATACAGGCAATTTCTCTTGCCAAAGAAATTTACCAAAAATGACAGGAATCATTCATAAGTTTAGACCTGTTGACCCGGGATTATTTATATCTAAAATATGGCTAAGCATCACTGCATTCTACATTAAAAGGATTAAGAATTTGTTTAACCCTTTCCCACTTACAACAAATCTGCAGCAGACGACTTTGAAAACATAGTGACAAAAACCAGAAAAATCTCCATAATAGATAGCTTAATTGTTAAATAAAGTTGAAAACATTATGGCCAAAGGAGAAATTGCTCATCATAAGCCTACAAATGTTTTGTTTAATTAATAGTGGAATTTAAAGTATTATCCTTTCAGTAAATGTTCTAAGTACATTTACCCTACACAGTTACACACCAGAATTCCCCTAAAATTATCTATTCTGATAAAGAGTTTAAACGGTCACAATTTTTACATAGTTTCGTTACCAAGCTCTTGTCAACCTGTTGGTATTTAGGCAGTTTTCTATGATATATGTTTATGTTAATCTTTAATGCATAATGTGCATTCTGAAAACTGTCTTTTAACCCTTTTCCTCATATTGACACTTTCTGACGTATCTGCAGCAGATGTCTTTTTGAAAACATTGTGACAAAAGAAATTGCTCAAAACGAGCAATTTCTCCTTTTGCCACAATTTTTACCACTTTTAGACATAGGTTATAAATAAATCCATTCAAGTATAGAGATTTTTTACTTTTTGACAAAATATGTACAAAGTCGTCTGCTGCAGAATTGTTGTATGAGGGAAAGGGTTTATATAAGAAATAAATTTAGCCTTGCCTTTAACCCATTACCTGATATGCAGTTCAACCATTTTTGTGTCACCTGTCACGACAGTGTGATACATAGGGATCACTTTACCCTTAGCCCTTTCCCACATACAACAAATCCTCAGCAGACGACTTTTAAAACATACCCGAAAGAATTTGGAAACAATTGCTTTAAATGAAAGTACAATAATTGAATCAAGTTGAAAATGGTGACATAAGGAGAAATTGCTTGTTTTGAGCAATTTCTTCTTTTGTTGCCATGTTTTCAAAAGCTGTCGGCTGAAGAGGCATCAGAAAGCATCTATATGAGGGAAAGGGTTAACATTCTGTCCATCTGTATGTCTGTCAGTCTGCCATACTTTCACTTACCAACATATTGACAGGCAGCTGTTCACTTTTCCCTTCAATCTCTCTTATCAACAATTTTGTAGAAAATAGTTAGAAGTTTTGACAAATCAATATACATAGAAGTACAAAAATTGCTGCAGAATGCAGCAGAAAAAGGGAGCGCGGTGGAGGGAAACCGTCTATATACTGATGCATGTGCAGCAGATGACTTTTGAAAACATTTTGGCCAAAGGAGAAATTAGTCTTATTTTGAGCAATTTATTCTGTTGCCGCAATGTTTCCAAATCTCATTGATTATTATACTATCATTTAAAGAAAATTAACATATTCGCCTTTGTGTTTCCAAAGTCGTCTGCTGCAGATTTGTTGTATATGGGAAAAGGTTAATTGATAAACAGCACTTAAAGGTTAATTGATAAACAGCACTTAAAAATATTGAAGTTGATAAGATAGTAAACAACTGCGAGGCATATAAGGAAATCAGGAGCCATGTAAACATAACATCAAATTACATTTCTATTGTCTACGAAGTTTTGAATGTTCTTCAATTATAAAAAGTCTACAAAACCAAGCTATTTTTACCACATTTCCAACGGTTTATCAGTAATTGATTATAGGCGGTCATGCAATTGAAGTCATTGTACCATTAATATAATTCACCTAAGATTCAGAAAGACTGACAGACGTGATCAGATTATATCATATTGAGTATTAAGTTCAGTTTATCTTAAAAAAACTCACCCTTCAGCACTTGAAGCTTCATAACAATTGAATAAAGTTGAAAACATTGTGTAAATAAGAGGAATTGCTGATCATGAGTCATTCTACTTTTGCCTCAATATTTTCAATAATGGTCTGCTGCA
>JASEVX010000555.1:0-88816 GCA_031761405.1 Serripes groenlandicus
GTATAGAGCCAGGCTGCATAATCTTGGATGCCCAACTTTTGATATTCCTACAAATTGGCAATGACCTCTTCCAAATGCAAACATGGACAAGTCCATTTTTTTCAAAATTCACCCTTGAAAGGGTTAATAAAGAAGCCACTTCCCAATTGTGTATTTCATATGAGTTATTTATTTTGTTCATACTTATTGTGAATTCATAACATACAGATACAAATTACGAACATTTTAACAATATATACATTTTTCTTTTAAATAGCTACATCTACTCTTCTTTCAAATCCGTCTATCAATATATCAAGTCTTATCTGAGCAGATTGACAGGGTAGAACTTTTTTTGAAATCATTGTTGATAAAAAAAGATTATTGATATAACATGCACATTCTTTCTTTCTCTCCCCAGTTTTCCACTTGGTCACTAAAAGACTTTAAATGATCTTCCAATGGCATCAGTGATAATGCCACTAATCTGTAAACTGGGTACAGGAAACAGACTAAAGACAAAAACCCTTTCCCGCATACAACAAATCTGCAGCAGACTAATTTAAAAGTGTATGGGCAAAAACATGGAAAATCTCTTGAAATGAAAGAACTGTGTAACAATTCAATATCTAGAGTTGAAATCATTGGGGAAAAGAATAAATTTCTCCTTTTGCCAAAAGGTCATATGCTGTGGATATGTTAAATAGCGTCTGCAGGTAGACGAAATGGTTGTAACAATCTGAATTTTGTACGACCGTTTGTAATACAACCATTGGTATATATAACTTATATTTATTTCACTTTTTATACCCCGATTACATTTATGAAACACATCTGACTAAAATATTGAATGAATGTCTACTTGTACCCTGGCAAGCCCCGGTAGCTCAGTCGGTAGCGACAGGGGGCTGTCAATCCAGGGGTTATGAGTTAGAATCCCAGCTCGGCCAACATTCTTTTCAATGTTTGAAAAAAGTCATTGTGACAAGCGTCATTCGTCTTTCACCAATGGACTAACAGTCTATACGGAAAAGCAGCCAGTTGCTTGGAAATAATGTTGTGTGGAGTAGTGGTGTGAGAAAGCTTGTTGTATGTGGGAAAGGGTACAGATTTACAATTATCATGAAATAATTTGTATCCCTAAACCAATATTTAGCCAGTTATTCAAGGGATCAACAAAATGAGAGAGATTGCTTAACCCCTTTCCAACATTTTGAAATTATACAGCAGACTAGTTTTGAAACCAACTTGGCAAAGGGAGAAATTGTACAGGATGCACAATTTCTCCTGTTGCCATTATCCTGTTTCCTATTTTATTCAATACCGATAATTATAATAACATTTACAGAGTTTTTCAGTATTTTGTTGAGGTGTTTTCAAGTCATCTGCTGTATGTGGGAAAGGGATAAATCCAAACAAAGCACTATGAAGTAAGTGGTGGTGCATGTTTAGAATTGCATGAGCCAATGATAAGTTTAGAAGGACACATGAACAAAATGGGTTAAAATTGTACATGAAATACATTAAGTCATCATATCACAGCTCATTTGGTTTGTTAATGTGACAAAGGGTTAAAAGAATGACAAATTATGTAAATGAATATTTTAAAAAGTTTTTACAGTTTTCTACTTCAGGATATCTTATACAATGAAAGTAAAACATGAATAATAAGAAGAATGATATGTTGAACACATTGTGGGGAAATGGCAAACATTGTTCCAAATGTTTTCAAAAGCAGTCTGATGCAAATGTATTTAACCCTTTTCCACATACAGCACACATGCAATAGACGGCTTAGATAGCATGTTTGCGAAAACCCGGAAAATCTCTATAAATGAAGATATAATTACTGCAAAGAGTTGAAAACATTGTGGCAAATGGAGAAATTGCTTGTTTTGAGCAGAGGCATCAGAAAGCGTCTATATGTGGGAAAGGGTTAAAGCCTTCTGTATCAGGAAAAAGTTAACACTTTTCCATATTTCTCAAATTGTCAGCAGACAACTTCAAAAACATCTAGTTAAAATTAGGTAACTCTATAAATGAAAATTAATTCATTGAAAAGAGATGAAAACATTGTGGCAAAAAAAGAGAAATTGCTCCTTTTGCGACAATGTTTTCAAATGTCATCTTTTGCAGAAGCATATGTGGGGTAGGGTAAAATTGAAGTGCTGCCGATCACCGTATCATATCAGTTAGTAGATATATCAATCAAACAAATCGTTTGAGCCTGTCCATGAGAAAAAGGTACAAGTTGGCCTTATGTGAACAGTGTAGATCTAGATCAGCCTGTGCATCGATCCACACAGTGTAATCAACCCATTACTTCACACAGACTACATTTGACGCCTGCTGTTACAGATGACTTTTGAAAATATTGCATTAAAAGGTGAAATTGCTCAAAACGAGCAATTTCACCTTTTATTGCAATATTTTCAACTTTTTATCACTATAAATTTACCAGTTTTCTAGATTGGTTAAATTGTTTGTCTGATGATTGTAAAGCAGACGACCTATGAAAAGCCATGTGAAGTAATGGGTTAACATCTATACTGTCAATATTTGATTTACATAAGATGTTCCTTTTTTTGTCTAAACGTTTCAGTCGTCTGCTGCCAATTACTATGTGGGAAAGGGTTGAACACAACCTTGTTTACTCGGAGCACCAGTTTTTATATTCCAGTAATAACTCATTACAAGCTGCATCTTGATCTAAAACTCTTCTAAATTCTTAACCCTTTCCCACATATAGACACTTTCTGACACCTCTGCAGCAGACAACTGTTGAAAACATTGTGGAAAATGGAGAAATTGCTCAAGGTGTTTTCAACATTTTGCAGTAATTATACCTTCATTTATAGAGATTATCAAGGTTATTTCCAACCCGCCTTCAAAGTCGTCTGCTGTATGTGGAAAGGGTTAATATTTCGGGCAAAGGGAATTTAAATTGCTTAATTAACAAGACAACACATTTATAAAACAAGAGTAGAATAAAATAAAGGGGAAAGAAAATTAAGAGGCCCTGGATCCCTCACCTGAGAATGTGCTCTTTTAGACAATGAGAATGTGCTCTTTTAGACAATATAAACATTTATGAGACACTGAATTATTCTAGTCAAAATACACTTTGGGAACATTTCTGCCAAATTATCTTGAAATTTGAAATACATTTTTAAAGTATTGTCATTTTCATTTGACTCATTTCTGTGGCCCTCACTTCTTTTTTTTCCAACAAATCCAAATGGCTAGAACAAATTTTGTAGAGTCATGTATAGAAAATTTCTGCAAACTTTTGTTGGAAGCACTTTCAGAGAGTTTTGTCATTTCACTCCTTTTCTTATGCCGCCCAGTAGCCATATTTCTATGGCTTGAAATATTTTGGAAAGGGTAACTTGAGGATAAATTATGCCAAATTATGCCAGATCAACAGTTTCAGAGGGGAAGAATTTATGCAGCAACCAATAATGTCACAAACTGAATTTAATTCTTTGATCAAAATTTGGAACATCAAAAGAAAATTCCTGTGTAGTGGTTTAAGAGATGTTTCTCTTAGAAAATGACAACGCAATAAACAAGAGCTGTCGGAGGACAGCGCGCTCGACTATATGCCGCTTATTCGCATAAAGCACTATTTCATTATATTGCACTTAAGTACTATTAACCCTTTCCCTCATACGGCAATTCTGCAGCAGACGACTTTGAACTTATTTTGTCAAAACATAGAAAATCTCCATAATTGAATGGATTATGGATAACCTATGACAAAAAGTGGAAAACATTGTGGCAAAATTGTCTAAGTAATTCAAGGACCATTACTCCATATTTAGGATGCAATGGAGTTATCTAACCTAATTGTACGATGGTCCTTAACAAATGTGTGAAGTATGAAGTGATTTGAATTATGAAACTTTAACGCAAATGTTAAAACTGACCGAGTTTAAAAATAGCAAAACCTAAAAAAAAGGTTTACCAAATGTTTGACATCATGCAAAACCCGTTTGATATGTTGAAGAATTATATTTGATAAATCAAACAAAAATCATGTTATTTATTCCCAAAAAGTCACACTCAGCATCTTCAACATACAATGTGAAGAAAGGTATTATATGTAATTATATTCCAAATATGAAAGCCCTAACACAAGTACTTATCGAGAAAAATTAAACAAGAGGCCCATGAGGGCCTATGCTCTACTGGTATGGTTCTTTGGTCATTTTCAATCCAGAGCATGTATGTATGGTGAAGATCGGATAGTAAATGGAGGCTCTTTTGTGTTCACAAGCTGTATTATAGAAATTTTTTACAATTTCATGGGCCATAATCCAGTCTTGGCGGATCTGGCTGGTTTTCAAAAGGAACCAAGCTCTCATCAATATTTAACTACTATCTAAGTTTGGTGAAGATCAGATAGTAAATAGAGCCTCTATTGTGTTCACATGCTCAATTATAGCAATTTGAACAATTTCAAGGGCCATAATCCAGTCTTGCATGGGCGGATCTGGCTGGTTTATGAAAGGAACCGAGCTCTCTGTATAAGTTTGGTTGAGATACAATCAAAAGTGAAGACTGTATCGTGTTAACAAGAAATTGTTTACGGACGGACGGACGCACGGACGACGGACAAATCGCCACGACATAAGCCCTTCTGGCCTTTGGCCAGTAGAGCTAAAAATTAAATGAAAATGCCAACTTGCCCTAAAACTTTAACCACCCAAAATCATGTCGTTTGCCGCAAAAAGAAGGTCACAATCAGCATCTTCAGCATACAATATGAAGAAATGTATTAGATGTAATTATATTCCAAATATGAAAGCCCTAGCATAAGTACTTATTGAGAAGAAAAAAAATCTGTTAACCCTTTCCCACATACAACAATTCTGCAGCAAACGTTTTTAAAAACATATTGGCAAAAATGTGAAATATCTCCATAAATGAGAGTTTAATCATTAAAAAGAGTTGAAAACATTGTGACAAAAGGAGAAATTGCTGAGCAATTTCTCCTTTTGTCACAAAGTTTTTAAAGGTTGTCTGCTGCAGATTTGTAGTATGTGGGAAAGGGTTACCCTTTTCATCATACGACAATTCTGTAGCAGACGACTTTGAACGTATTTTGTCAAAACATAAAAAATCTCCATAATTGAATGGATAACCTATGATAAAAAGTGGAAAACATTGTGGCAAAAGGAGAAATTGCACGTTTTGTGCAATTTCTTCTTTTGTCACTATGTTTTCAAAAATCTGTATGCTGCAGAGGCGTTAGAAAGCGTCTATATGAGGGAAAGGGTTGAATATGTGTTCAAGGGTTTAGTAAATGTTTATATTTTTGGTGAGGTACCCTCCTCGTCCAGGGTTGAAGCCCTTCTAATTCGAATCTTAAAAGCATCAAAGGTTATTCCCCCTGCGAGTCCGCTATCAGTATTGCATGAATCAATCGTACTATCCTCCATGTCCATCTCTCTCCTCTCCTCCATTGACCTATCAGATATGTTTTCAGACGATCCATGCATATCTTCGTCTCACAAGTCTTGCAATATCATTTGTACTACCACTCTCATCCTGAGAAATCTGTCGTAAACGCTTACGAATCACCCTTTCCATTTTTCGATGTTCTATTTCTTCGGCTTGTTTCAGAGCAATCTTCTCTGATATACTTGCTTGGTTTCCCAGTTTCTCATCATCCCATGCCGGATCAGAGCTACTGTATGGTACAGCAGAAGTCGGGCTCCGAGGCGGAGACCTGTTAATCATGCATGTTGTGTCTATTTCGTCGGTAATGGTGGTGTACTCGGCCAACAGGGAAGTCAGTATAGGGGTGAATGGTACAGAGTAGGAAGACTGGCCATCCACACTTTGATAACCCGAATAGGCAGACAGATATGCTGAAGGGTAGGAGGGAATGTGGACTGATAATGGTTCTGAGTTGGAACGGTTCAAGTTGGAATCTTCAGTTCTCCTCTCGGTCACGTCTTCTGTGTCAATCTGGGCAGGAATTTTTGTAGTCAGGGATGTGTTTGTAGCTATCGGAGCCATACTGTACACCAAGTTTGAATTGCTATTGTTGGTATCACTACCGCTGTTTGTGAAATCATCCATGTCTTTAGGAAATTGGTCCTGGTCATTTGAAAGAGAATCTAGTTCATCAATTGCCGAGCTCCGTTGGTCAATGCGTAATTTCGGTAGATGACCTTGCCGTCTGAGTAATAAGTTTGTATCGATGTCTTCAGGAATTTTCGTTGGTGAAGACCTTCTTAGAGAAGGACTTCTTTTATTTCTTTCAACAACTTTTGGAAGAGATCTTCTCAGTTTAAGACTTGACCCTCTTTCCATTTGGCGCTTTGCTTTTGCAGTTTGAGACTTTGTAGGATCTGTATACCTCTGTAAAGTATCTTCCTTCACTAATTTGTGGGAATGAACAAGTATGGGAGATGGCATTGACCTCATTGTGGAGTTACCATCAGGGGTCAAGGTCATATCCTTATTATCACTGCCCTGAGTTACCTCCCTTGTTTTATCGTTGGCTGAGGTACCGGCCTCCTCTAGATGGTTAAGGTCACTCACAGATTCCTCACTATCCAGATGTACACGACTACCACCCACACTTCTCGAGCTTGATGCACTTCTATGTCTTGACCTGAAATCTGGTTGTGACAACATTTATCTTAGTTGATTGAGTACATCTATGTTCTGAACGGCCAAGTCTTCAACAATAGACATTCTGTAGTCTATAGTTTGGAGGGACAGTTTTATTGCGTTTTCTTTCTGATTCATATCATCCATTCTAACTGTCATGTTTTCTACCCTGAAATTAAACAGAAATGAAGATACAATTACAAAATAGCACATTTTAACCCTTTCCCACTTGAAGACGCATTTTAAATCATATGCAGAAAATGCTCAAGATGAAATTTTTCTCCTTTTTGCCACAATATTTTCAACTCTATTCAATAAATATACCTTTTTTAAAAGAGCTTTATCATATATTTGCTCAAAAACATTGGTGTATGTGGGAAAGATATCTGGAGCAGATGATTCTGAATGTATCCTTTGGCAAAAAGATGAAAAATCTTTCGAAAAATCAGTTACTGAATCGAGTTTAAAACATCCTAGCAAAAGTAGAAACTGTTTATTAAGAGCAACTTCTACTTTTGCCATTGGGAAAGATTTATTTACCAAGTGTTATTCACATTTTTTTTCAAAAAAGATAAACCTTTAACAATTAGGTGCCCTACGCTTTTAATATGTTGAGGACACAAGAGCTGAAAATAATTATTGTGGTACAAAAGAGTATGCAGAAATTATGCTTTATAAGCAATTTCTTCTTTTTCAACAGTTCTTAAAATTGCCAACTGCTGAGGCCTCACACAACAGTATCAGGGTTACGATGATATACAACAGTATCAGGGTTACGATGATATGTACTGAGGCCTCACACAACAGTATCAGGGTTACGATGATATACAACAGTATCAGGGTTACGATGATATGTACTGAGGCCTCACACAACAGTATCAGGGTTACGATGATATGTACTGAGGCCTCACACAACAGTATCAGGGTTACGATGATATACAACAGTATCAGGGTTACGATGATATACAACAGTATCAGGGTTACGATGATATACAACAGTATCAGGGTTACGATGATATACAACAGTATCAGGGTTACGATGATATACAACAGTATCAGGGTTACGATGATATACAACAGTATCAGGGTTACGATGATATACAACAGTATCAGGGTTACGATGATATGTACTGAATTAGAGATGATTAACCCTTTCCCACCTACTAAAATTGAGTAGAATTGAAATCAATGTGGCAAAAAGAGAAATTGCTCATGATAAGCAACTTCTCCTCATTACCACAATAATTCCAAAAGACATCAGCTTCATTGAAATCAATGTGGCAAAGCAATTTCATCATTTGCCACAGTGTTTTAAACTCTTTTCAGCAATTAAACCTGCAGTTTTAGAGATTTTCCATATTTTTGCCTCAATGTTTTCAAAGTCGTCTGCTGCAGATTTGTTGTACGTGAGAAAGTTAAAGGTTAAATTATGTAATTTCACCACCAACCTTTCATTGATAACCTGTATCCTTTTATTGGAGGAAGACTGTAACTGAATCTCTTTTTCTCTGAAGTAATCCTCCGCACATTCCTCTTCAAAGTCGTGTAGTTTCTCCATATCATCGTGGGACAGGAACAGCTCTGTTAAACGAAACGAAGGACGCAGATTTTAGAATACCTGTACCATAGAATACAAGCAATTTCTCTTTATCTAACAAGGTGTTCAACTCTGTTTTAAATTATAACTCCAAATTTCTAGATTTAAAACCCTTTCCCTCATATAGACGCTTTCTGACACCTCTGCAGCGGACGACTTTTTGAAAACATAGTGACAAAAGAAGAAATTGCTCAAAACGAGCAATTTCTCCTTTTGCCACAATGGTTTCCACTTTTTCGTCAAAGAGATTTTCTATTTTCTGACAAAATATGTTCAAAGTCGTCTGCTGCATAGTTGTATGAGGGAAAGGGTTAACTCTTTCCCACAGAGAGCAAATTGCAGCAGACAACTTATACCCACATAAATGAGGAAAATCTCTTTGTACTGAAGTACATTTATTAAATGGAGTTGAAAATATTGTGGCAAATGGAGAAATTACTCATCATGAGCAATTTCTCCTTTTGCCAGAATGTTTTCAAAAGTTGTCTGCTGCAGAGACATCAGAAAGCGTCGATTAAACTCTTTTTTATCTCTAGAAATATTATATAAGGTAAAATAGTAAATATTTTTTAATACTATTGTCACCATTTTAAACATTTATCATCCTGTACAATTTCATGACTTTAATTACCAATTGCCATCCAAATAGACCAAACATTAAACAACATTTGCTACACTGTAGCCAAAGATCATACTGCACATATATACAGTTAGATGTTGGCTTACATTGTTTTACAAATCATTCAGGAATTATGTATCAACTTATCTGCAACATACAACTTTTGGAAACATTGTGGCAAATGGATTAATTTGCTCTTAATAATAATAATAATAATAATAAAGACTTTATTTATAGACGCTGCACAGTTGGGCATGCCAAGTCTTCCCTGTGGGGCTCTGTGAAAAACATTTACAAATATTTACATATATCATATCAGGTATCATGCACATATTTATATAGACAACTGTTGCCTTAACCCTTTCCCTCATACGACAATTCTGCAGAATACGACTTTGAACATATTTTGTCAAAAAATAGAAAATCTCTATAATTGAATGGATAACCTATGACTAAAAGTGGAAAACATTGTGGCAAAAGGAGAAATTGCTCGTTTTGAGCAATTTCTTCTTTTGTCACTATATATATATATGTTTTGAAAAAGCTGTCTGCTGCAGAGGCGTCAGAAAGCGTCTATATGAGGGAAAGGGTTAAAAGAAACCAGCCCTGTTATGGGCAAGCATTTTTAAAATCAAGTAAAAGATTTCCACCACTATGCCACCAGGCAAGATATGTTGATTTAAATTTCTTTAAATGTTCACAGTTCCTGACATGTAGTGGAAACTGGTTCCATATTTTTGGTCCTGAGTAGATCAAAGATTTTCTATAAAATTCTATTATAGGTTTAGGGATGCTAAGTGTATGCTGGGCGGCAGATCTTAAATTTTGTATTGGTTGATGACGTGAATAGATTAGTCATATATTCCAGGAATTCTTTTTTAAGGGATTTGAACACAAGTATAGCCTTTTTGTATGTAATTCGATCTTGAAATTTCATCCATTTAAGTTCTTGAAAGAGTTCCTCACTTGGTGTGTCATATGTTTGTCCAAGATAGTTTGTGAAATGAAACTTCATGTATAGAGATTTTTCATACTTTAGCCTAGATGTTTTTCAAATTTGTCTGCTGCAGATTTGTTGAATGTGGGAAAATGATAAAATAAAGAAAAATTATTTAAAATTTTACCACATAGAGACACTTTCTGACACCTCTGCAACAGACGACTTTTGAAAACATTTTAGCATCATGAGCAATTTCTCTTTTTGCTAAAATGTTTTCATTTTTATTCATTAATCATACTGTCATTTAAAGAGATTTTCCATAATTTGGTCTAGATGATTTCAAAGTTGTCTGTTGCAGAATTGTTGTATGAGGGAAAGGGTTAAGTAAATAATAAAAGGTGCTTCACTTACTTAGTCCAGAATCAAAATTATCTCGTTTCCCTTGACAACGCCTCTTGATGTACTTCAGGGCAAGGTAAATATGACTGATAATAATTAATGGTGGAGGTAAAATTGGTCGCATCTCGTAGTTAAGGATCAGCTGGAATCGTTGATATTTCCAAATCTCGCATACATTAGCATTGTTCTTGATGAAAGCGGCACTGAAAGGGAACAAATAATATATATGAGCCATTCCACGAGAAAACCAACATTGTGGACACTGCGTAAAGCATCGACCCCGATCAGCCTTAGAATGCCGCAAGAGCTAACCTAGACAGACGCTTTTCGCCTCTTGTGGATTTTCTGTTTCAGGTATCATTACATGAGACAAAATGTGCATGTTGATCTTGGTCGCTGCATTACGCAGAGTCCATAATTTTATTTTTCTTGTGGAACGGCTCATATGATTATAAAATAACATTGTTCATTAATTTAATAGTACTTTTGTTCAAGAATCTTTGTGCCAAATTATTTTCAAATTTGGCCAATGTTTTTGTTCAAGAAGGTTTTTACTATATATACATATAAGCAAAACAAGCCCTGCCCCTTTATGTAAATGTTTTTTTTGTGCCAAATTATTTGAAATAAGGTCTGTGCTTTTGGATAAGAAGTTTTTACTATGTACATACATGTATATCTAAAACAGGCCCTGCCCCTTGGGGGTCATGTTTTTGAACTAATCGGAATAATTTGAACAATCTTGGTAGAGGGTCCCCAAAGAAATATTTGTGTCAAATAATCTTCAAAGCAGGCCAGTACTTTTGAATGTGAAAAGTTTTAAAGTTGAGATATTTTTCCCTCTTTCTTATGCCTCAGCAACCAGAGCTCAACATTGACTTTAATTCTTTGAACAACTTTGAACGAGGAACATCCAATGTTCATTCCAACCAAGATCATTCAAAATCCAAAGGGCCGTTTAGGAGATGTCATTTAAAGCTTCGGTCACATCTTACTGTCACACACATAGTTGACCATAGTTCACCGTAGTGCCACTACGGTCAACTAGGTAGAAGTAGGTTTGAGCATGATGGCTAGGGTTAAGTAGGGTATCACTACGTAAAGCTATGGACAACTACATTGAACTTCGTGTAAACTATGGTCAAGTAGGGTCAAATCTGGTCAACTAGGTAGAAGTAGGGTGAAGTAGGTTCGAGCATAATGGCTAGGGTTAACTAGGGTATCACTATGTGTAGCTACGGACAACTACGATGAACTACGTGTGAACTACGGTCAAGAAGGGTCAAATACGGTCAAAGTAGGGTCTTGGCATCCAAGCTCACCATAGAGATATTTTGAACATGTTGAAATGTTGTTTGCTAACTTCGGGCAAATCATGGGTTTCTTGAAATTCAAACTATGTTTATAACTACGTATAACTACAGTTAACTACGTTTAACTATGGTCCGCTACGGTCCACTACGCCATCCCACACTACAGTCAACTACGTGCATGACCGTAAGATGTGACCACGGCTAAAAGAAAAAGATGCCAACTGGACGACGGACATCAGGCCATCATAACAGCTCACCATGAGCACAAAGTGCCCAGGTGAACTAAAACCTGTGGCAGGAGGAGAAATTGCTCATAATGAGCAATTTCTTCTTTTGCCACAATGTATTTTACTCTTTTCACTAATTATACTTTCTTCAACGGAGTTTTTCCATACTTTGTAAAGTTTGTATAAATGTTTTCAAAGTCATCTGCTGCATATGTGTTGTAATAGGTAAAGCTTTTAACAACTTACTTGAATCTGGCAATCAACATGTTGACTATGAGTATGTTGGCCATCAGCAGAAAGGGAAACATAAGTAGAGGAGCCACCCAAGATCCGTAGGTACATGCAGACTCTATCTCACCCCTTTCTACCATCTCCAATCTTAACGGGTCAGTACAGGCTGAAAATGACAAAAAGACCAAATTGTTATAGACAATCCTTTCCCTCATACGACAATTCTGCAGCAGATTACTTTGAACATATTTTGTCAAGAAACAGAAAATCTCTATAATTGAATGGATAACCTATGACTAAAAGTAGAAAAAATTGTGGCAAAAGGAGAAATTGCTCGTTTTGAGCAATTTCTTCTTTTGTCACTATGTTTTCAAAAAGCTGTCTGCTACAGAGGCGTCAGAAAGCGTCTATATGAGGGAAAGGGTTAACAGGTACACTTCTTTGAAAATATTCCTAACATCAGCAATATTATAATGATAATTGTTTCAGTTTTCCTTACAGAAAGGCATTTGATGCAGCTGCAGCAGGCAATATTTCAAAGCAAGATAAAGCAAGAGACTCACAAAACAAATACAGTTTTAAATTCACATAGATTACAAATTTTTATGAAATGAACTAGCATGTACGCGTAGACATAATGTTGTTTTAACTGAAACAATCATGTATATTTCTCTCTGAATTTGTTAAAAGTCTGCTTCATAGTCATCTGTGGTTTTCTGTGTTAAGAGAAAGTTTTAATAAAAGATTATCTCTACTTACTGTCAATTTCATCAGCAAACAATTCTCCGTATATATTCCAATATGGATAGTAGAAGACACCACGTACCAGAAACCAGGACGGTTCTTCATCCTGGAAGTGTATGGCTTGTCGGACAATACCAAAGCTGGCAACCAGAATAAGCAGTATAATAAGGAAGTAACACATGTCTCGCAACTGAAAATAGATTCAATTTATGAGATTTTCAACCACATGCATATACATTTTGAAGCATCTGCAGCAGATACCTTTTGAAAACACTAGCAAAACCAGGAAAAGTGCTCACAATAAACAATTTCTTCTTCTTGTCACAATGTTTTCAACTGTTTTTAATGATACCACAATGACACATGAACTTCAGAAAAACAGATTTATGGAATTTTGTGACACCATTAGATCCAGATCAGTCAGCACTTGTGAACAGTTTACCCAGACTGATCTGTGTCTCTTGTATGCTTAAAATAGATTTCAGCATATTTGAAACAAGATTCACTAGTCATAATTTGAATTGAACTTTTTCCCTCCCTTTCTCAAATTCAAAATATCTAAATAAAATCTATTGAATAAAAGAATTACTATTAGATAGAAGTATTTTGATAATGGTTAATGAGAAATTATTCCCTTTCGATCAATGTTTCTAACTGTCATGACTCACTTAACCCTTTCCCACATACATGTACAACAAAACTGCAGCAGACGACTTTGAAAACATAGCGACAAAAACCTGAAAAATCTCCATAAAAGATAGGTTAATTGTTAAATAAAGTTGAAAACATTGTGGCCAAAGGAGAAATTGCTCATCATGAGCAATTTCACCTTTGGCCACAAAATGTTTTCAAAAGTCGTCTGCTGCAATTGTGTCAAAATGCATTTGCAGGTAGGAAAGGGTTAATATGGCCTTGATTAACAATCAGGGATTGAGTCTTAGGTAAACCTCCACATCTGTAATGTCCAATCCAGATCTCGCTGTTTGCTAACCTGTCATTAACATTTCAACAGATTTTACAACACAGATTGGAACATGATCTTGTTCTAGATTTGTTAACCCACAGACGAATTTTGATAAGATTGTGGCAAAAGGAAATATTGCTCATCTTTTGCCATAAGGTTTTCAACTTTATTTAATAATTGTTCTTTCATTTAAAGAGAGTTTCCATATTTTTGACTAAATGTTTTCAAAGTCGGATATTGGACAGAGTTAATCTGAAAGACTTTTTAATTAACCCTTTCCCTCATATAGACGCTTTATGACGCCCTGCAGCAGACGGCTTTTTGAAAATGTAGTGACAAAAGAAGAAATTGCACAAAACGTGCAATTTCTCCTTTTTGCCACAATGTTTTCCACTTTTTGTCATAGGTTATCCTTTCAATTATAGAGATTTTCTATTTTTTGACAAAATATGTTTAAAGTCGTCTGCTGCAGAATTGTCGTATGAGGAAAAGGGTTAAATGATTAGCACTGTGTTAATGTAGCGATAAGTCATAATTTGTGATTGAAGAACTGTTATTAAATACAACCAGACTAATAAGGATTGCAAGAAAATGGCAACATTCTAGAACTGCTGGTTTGAATTTAAACAAGTGGTAGCTTTCTAAACAGCTTGCTGTAATGTGGCCATATTCTTGATTGTAAGCTGCCATTTGACCAATCAATAGTTTGTTTAAATATTGATTCCTTGTTTGTATTTATTATCTTAATTGAAAGAGGGTGTCCAATGCGAGTCTTACCAATTTTGCTATAATCTTGACATATTTTAAGGGCCCAGGTACTTGTTGAAGCCAAGAATCTCTAGGATACGAATATACCAGAACACAATGTTTATCACATAAAGTACTCTCGCTGCTCGCTCCGTCACCGGCATATGGCGCACTATCACAGCTGACATGAAGTAAGCTATCGAAACTACGTCCCATATATTCCATATAGAAGAGAAAAACACTCATAACTTCATCACCACTCTAGTTGGCTCGGATGCAATTATCTGAAAATATATAAAAAGTAATGTTAACCCTTGCACTACCGAAAACATTGTGGGAAACTACATTGCTTCTTCCCTTGGAGCAATTGCTACTTTTCCTGTTATGCTACTAACAAAGTGTAGTTAATGTCTCTAGATAACCTATCTGGTAAATTGTTAACCTTTCCCCCATACAGATGCACCTGCAGCAGAGGACCTTTGCCCAACTGATTTTACCTTCATTTGATAGTTATACTTTGTAATTAACCCTTTCACACATACAGATGCTTTCTGATGCCTCTGCAGCAGATGACTTTTGAAATAATTGTGGCAAATTGAGAAATTGCCCTTAATGAGCAATTCCTCCTTTAGCCACAATGATTTCGACTCAATTCAATAATAATACTTTCATTTATAGAATTTTTTCACATTTTTGCCAAGATGATTTAAAAGTCATCCGCTACAGATTTGTTAATAGTGGGAAAGGGTTAACAAAATTGTTCTATAATTTTGCCCAGATGTCTTCCAAGTCATCTACTGCTGATTTTTTGTATATGAAAAAGGGTTAAATTAAGAAGTTGTGTCACAAACAACCTCAACCTGTTCCCTAATGAGCTAAACAAAAAAGTTTGAACATCTATGGATATAAAGCATTACAATAATTGAATATGGTGTCACATTAACCCTTTCCCTCATACCAACCTTTTCATTCATTTGCAGCAGACGACTTTTGAAAACATTGAGACAAATGGTGAAATTACTCACCATGAGCAATTTCTCCTTTAGCCAAAATGTTTTCAACTCTATTCTATTATTAAATTGTCATTTACAGAGATATTTCATATTTTTTCCAATAAGTATGTAAAGTCGTCTGCTGCAGATTTGTTGTATGTGGGAAAGGATTAAAGTTACTTACAGTGCATAGAACTCAATCAAATTATTAAATAAATACTGTTGGCAAACATTGTGACAAAAGGAGAATATTGCCACAATGTTTTCAACTCGATTCAATAATTTATTTATTATTTGCAGTGATACTTTATATTTTTGCCTATATGTTTTCAACGTCGTCTGCTGCCAATTTGTTGTATGTGGGAAAGTGTTAAACTCCATTTACATTCAGACACATTTTAAATCATCTGCAGCAGACGCCTTTAAAAACATTGTGAAGACACTTTCTTCTTTTTGTCACAATGTTTTATCTTTATTCAATAATTATATTTTCATTCATATAGATTTTCCGTATATTTGCCAAGATGTTTTAACATATCAGGAGAAAAGATAGTACATGTAAACTTTAAACTCATGAAACAATATTTTTCATTTTTAGATTGGGCAAAACTAATTGTCAACTAGAACTATCACTGAAGATGATAAATACCCCCAAAACAGTACCTTGACTCAAAATATGGCTTCCGACCGACCGACCGATAGGTAGTCCTATCAAACAGTACTCATTTTGACCTTTGACCATGCCCTTGACCTTTGAGGTACAAGCAAACTCATCATGGTGAACATGTGTGCCCAGTAACTTGAGAATCCTATGATGCATGGTTGAGATGCGGACCGGACAAGGTAGTCCTATCAAACAGTACTCATTTTGACCTTTGACCTCTGAGTGTGACCTTTACCTTTGAGGTACAAGCCACCTCATCATGGTGACCATGTGTGTCCAGTAACTTGAGAATCCTAAGATGCATGGTTGAGATGCGGGCCGGACAAGGTAGTCCTTTCAAACAGTACTCTTTTGACCTTTGACCCTTTGACCTCTGAGTGTGACCTTCACCTTTGAGGTACAAGCCATCTCATCATGGTGAACATGTGTGTCCAGTAACTTGAGAATCGTAAGATGCATGGTTGAGATGCGGGCCGGACAAGGTAGTCCTATCAAACAGCATTCATTTTGACGTTGACCTCTAAGTGTGACCTTGACCTTTGAGGTACAGGCCTGGGTCTTGTGCGTGACATGCCACCTCATCATGGTGAATGTTTGTGCCAAGTTTCTTTGAAATCCTATAATGCATGGTTGAAATGTGGGCCGGACAAGGTACAGTCCTTTCAAATAGTACTCATTTCAACCTTTGACATGTAAGTGTGACCTTGACATTTGAGGTACAGGCCTGGGTCTTATGCGCGACACGCCACCTCATCATGGTGAACGTTTGTGCCAAGTTTCTTTGAAATCCTACGATGCATGGTTGAAATGCAGGCCGGACATGGTACAGTTCTATCAAATAGTACTCATTTTGACCTTTGACCTCTAAGTGTGACCTTGACATTTGAGGTACAGGCCTGGGTCTTCTACGCGACACGCCGCCTCATCATGGTGAACGTTTGTGCCAAGTTTCGTTCAAATCCTATGATGCATGGTTAAGATGTGGGCCGGACAAAGTTAGGTGGGACTGACAGACAGACAGACGGACAGACTGACAGACATAAAAGGGCTATAACTCTGTAAAATAACATGCAATTGTAAGACCTTTAGGATATGCACATCGCCTCTTGGTATAGAAGCTTCATGTAAAATTTTATTGAATTCCACCATGTGGTTTGTAATAAATAAGCCGGACAAAATATGGCTTCTGACCGACTGACCGACCAACCGACCGACCGACCAACACAGTGACTCCTATATACCCCCCCAAAACTTTGTTTTTTTGGGGTATAATTAGAACCCTCTTCTCCTTTCACCACAACGTTTTATTGCACATCAATAGGCAAAAGTAGTTCTTGGAAGAAAGGTTCAGAAAACTTCCCACAAAGTGGTAAATAACAGGATTGACCAGTACAGTACCTACATGCAGAAGCATTTTGAAACATCAGCACAAGATGGCTTTTGAAAACGTTGCTGAAGGAGAGTTTTCTCATGATGATTAATTACTTCCCTTTTGTTACAATTAACTATTTTCTTGGTCGATACTTTGATTTATAGACATTTTCAGAACTTGTGCTTAAATGTTTCCAAAGTCGGCTGCTGCAGATTTGTTTTAATGTGGGAGGTTTATTGTCAACAAAGATGATGCAAATCAGGTTTTACTGAATGATGCAGGTACTCTAAGGCTGCTTAGAAAATCATTGATTTTACCCTTTACCCGACACAGACTGGGAGACATCTCACAACATGTGTCAGCAAATCAGTTATACATGAAGAAGTAATTTCTCCTTTTTCCACCAATATTTGTTCAGATGTTAGCACATATGCACTAAATAGCTTTCCTCAAAAGGTTTTCTAATCAGACGAAAAGATCTGATCCAGTTAATGCATTAGGCTCGTAATTACAACTTGTTTAAAGAGGTAGTAACACACCCTGGTAATATTGTTGAAACTATGATCAAGATTTGCCCTTCCCAAGTCCTGTTGTTTATCCCGTTCCCAAATATGACAAATTTGCAGCGGTCAAATTTTAAAGTTTCAAGGCAAAGATGTATAACATCTCTGTAAAGTAGTGTTATTTAACCCTTTCCCACATATAGATGCTTTCTGATGCCTCTGCAGCAGACGACTTTTGAAAACACTCTGGCAAAAGAAGAAATTGCTCATAATGACTTTATTTGTTGATTAAACTCTCATTTATTGGGATTTTTCACACTTTTGCCCAGACGTTTTAAAAGTGGCCTGCTGCAAATTTGTTGCATGTGGGAAAGGGTTAATAGAGTTGAAATAATTTGTTCTAAAGGTGAAATTACTCATTATGAGCAATTTCTCCTTTTGCCAGATTTTTTCAAAAGTCGTCTGCTGCAGAAGGGTCAGAGAGCATCTGTATGTGGGAAAGGGTTATCACTGCAATCCTTTCAATAAACCTTTCCCACATAAAATAAATCTGCAGCAGACTATATTAATAATATCTAAGCAAAACAAGAGGGCCATGATGGCCCTCGTTCTCTACCCTAAGTTATGCAAAGAGATTTCTAATGCAAAACGCATCACAAAGTCTCAAACTGCTGAAAAAAAAAGCAGTCTCCAATATGACCCATATTCAATCTTGGCCTAGATATCATTTAGACAAACATTCTGAAAAAATAGTGTTGTAAAGATTTTCATTCAATTTGACCTTGTGACTTTTTTTAGAGTCAATATGGCCCATATTCGAACTTGAACTACATATCATTGAGACAAATATTATTCTGACATAATTTCAAGCTGCTGAAGCTAAAAATGCAGCCTCTAGAGTGTTAACAAGATTTTGTGACCTAGTTTTAGAGTCAATATGACCCATATTCAAACTTGGCCTACATATCATCAAGAGGAATACGCCATGGCCGAGTGGTTAGCCTCGGGGATTTGGAACTGCTCCGGAATTTGGTGCACCGGGTTTGATCATCAGTCACAGTGCTGTGGTCATGGTGGAGTGCTCTTGATCAAGGCACATTTTTTAGCCTACATGTAGTACTGGTTTGTTTACTCAGGGATCATGAATAAGTGAACTGTTGCCATGATATAACTGAAATACTTTTGCAAATGGCGTAAAACACTAACAAAACTAAACTAAAACATATCATCAAGACAAACATTCTGACGAAGTTAAATATTTTCAAGTTAAATAGCAGCCTCCAGAGTGTTAACAAGATTTTTCTTCAATTTGACCTAGTGTTTGACTCAATATGACCCATATTCAACCTTGGCCTCGATATCATTTAG
This sequence comes from Serripes groenlandicus, assembly GCA_031761405.1. Classification (NCBI taxonomy): domain Eukaryota; kingdom Metazoa; phylum Mollusca; class Bivalvia; order Cardiida; family Cardiidae; genus Serripes; species Serripes groenlandicus. Next base: position 19,287 of record JASEVX010000555.1, read on the forward strand.
ACAAACATTCTGAAAAAAATTCAAACTGCTGAGGAAAGAAGTGCAGACTTTACTTTAGAGTGTTGACAACATTTTCCATCAATTTGGACTAGTGACCTCCTTTTTGACCCAACATGACCCATATTCTAACTTGGCCTACATATCATCAAGACAAACATTCTATAAAGTTTCAACATGCCCAAGTTAAAAATGCGGTCTCCAGAGTGTTAACAAGATTGTCCATTTTTTTGCCAATATGTTTTTTAAAATTGTCTGCTGCAGTTTTGTTGTATGTGGGAAAGGTTTAAAAGTTGTCTGCTTTGAAAACACGCTCTGAGGTGAAAAATGTAATTTCTGGAAATCTGCAGCAGATGACTTTGAAATATGGAAAAACTTTGTAAGTGATAGTGTAACTATTGAATAGTGATTTAATTTTTTCTCCACATTATTTTCAAAAGTTATCGACTTTATAATGGCATCAGCTTTTAGCTCAATCAGGGAATGGGTTAACATTAAATTTGCCTGTAGTGCTTTTATTTACTATGTCCCACTAAGTGCTCAAGGTGAGGTATTATAATTGTGATCACATTTTGTCCGTCGTGCGTCATCAACAATTGCCTTGTTAACACTCTACTGGCTACATTTTGCAACCGATCTTCATAAAGTTTATCATAACGTTCATCTCCATCAAATCTTGGACAAGTTCAAAACTTGGCCATATGAGGTCGAAAACTAGGTCACTAGGTCAAATTGAAGGAATATCTTGTTAACACTCTGGAGGCCGCATTTTTAACTTGAGCATGTTGAATTTTTGTAGAATGTTTGTCTTGATGATATGTGTTGAGCAATATCTCCTTTTGCCACAATGTTTTCTATTCTATTATACAATGTATAATTTAACTTTCATTTATGTTGATTTTCCAATTTTTGCCTGGGTGTTTTCAGAGTCGTCTGCTGCAGATTTGTTGAAAAGATTAATCTCCAACTAATTGGACTGCACGCCTATTGTCCCTGGTTATTCAAATGAGCTAATTAGTCGCTGGGCAGAAGCCCGCGACTTCTATTTTTAATAGCTTTTCGGAAATCACATGGGAGGGCGGCTTATTATTAGAAAGAAACAAATCTAGATGATTTGAACATATTACAATTGTGGTTGTTTACGAACACTAATAAATGACACATCTAAAATGAAATAAATATTCCGATTTTTTAATGTTTGCAGTTTTTTTTATTTCACTCGCATTTAAGTTTTTTGTCTTATTTACGAAGACAAAAGTGGTCCCTTCAAGACGTGAACCAACACCCCCTAATGCAGACTCTTATGTGTCATCATTGAGGTCAATTTCGGATTCTCCTTTTAATAGCAATTTATTTTAACTTACTAAATGTTGTTTTCATGTTCAAAGAGATGTCTTGATTTGTGTAGAATTCATTTAATAATGTTAATCCATGAATATCTAAAGTAGGAACTGTTTCTAAGCTAAATATAGACCCTATTCTGTTGTGTAGTTTCGTGACCTTTAACATCGATTTTCGCGCATGCGCATTTCGATATGAAAAAGCGAGTGATATTATTTTATTTTAGACAAGTACAAGACGAATGTTTGACGCAAAGCGTCAAAGAGAAGCCGCAATATTTCGTTGTACATGTAGAAATAAGAAAAAAAGAACATTTTTAAATCCACAAACAATAGAACAATTTAAACTGTAGACGGTAATGCTGATATATTTCTCCTTTTGAAGACTTTTGTTTTCTTCAAATTACCTCCCTTTAAAGCAATACCAGGATATTTACCTTGTGATTCGAATAAGATTGACAAACATTGAAATTATATGAATGAATACTATTATTTAAATAAGTAACTACAGCAAAATTAAATTTAAGCCAGATAAATGTGTACACATTTCGTTAATTTTTTATAGATACCCTAATGTATAGGTATGTATATAAAATTTATAAGCAAATGTTTTCATTACTACGTTCCTAATGTTTGAATAGACTAAGGAAAGTCAAGAATACATAAATAAATCAATGCAGTCTTTTCCGGCGACATTGATGCCTTGCATCAACTTTCTCTTGTCTAGTACTGAAAATGTTTTGACATGAGATCATACATGCAAATGGAGCTAGAGGTCAAAATGCAAGGAATACATCCGCCACAACAGTACCTAAAAAGTCTTTTTTTTTGCATAGAAATAAGTGAATGCCTTCACCAGAATCCATTGAACTGAGGACAATGAGTTTAAATTCATTGTAAATATGGAAGCACTAGAATGGTTTGATTTGATCATTTTTAGTATTTTGAGCTTGTCTGAAAGTGAGTGTAGAGTATGTGAAAAACAAGTTTTGACCCAGCCCAATTGTGTTCAAAATAACTGTAACCATCTTAAGCTACAGTCACACCGAAGCCAGACCTGTGAAGTCTCATCATTCTAGCCTCTAGTGTGTTCATCAGATTTTTTTCATATTTTGCCTACTGACCTAGTTTTTGACCCAACATGACCTATATTAAAACTGAGCCTTACCTCATGTACTATTTAAGAGTAATTATATTTTTATTAGTCGCCGGGCAGAAGCCCGCGACTTCTATTTTTAATAGCTTTTCGGAAATCACATGGGAGGGCGGCTTATTATTAGAAAGAAACAAATCTAGATGATTTGAACATATTACAATTGTGGTTGTTTACGAACACTAATAAATGACACATCTAAAATGAAATAAATATTCCGATTTTTTAATGTTTGCAGTTTTTTTTATTTCACTCGCATTTAAGTTTTTTGTCTTATTTACGAAGACAAAAGTGGTCCCTTCAAGACGTGAACCAACACCCCCTAATGCATATTCTTATGTGTCATCATTGAGGTCAATTTCGGATTCTCCTTTTAATAGCAATTTTAACTTACTAAATGTTGTTTTCATGTTCAAAGAGATGTCTTGATTTGTGTAGAATTCATTTAATAATGTTAATCCATGAATATCTAAAGTAGGAACTGTTTCTAAGCTAAATATAGACCCTATTCTGTTGTGTAGTTTCGTGACCTTTAACATCGATTTTCGCGCATGCGCATTTCGATATGAAAAAGCGAGTGATATTATTTTATTTTAGACAAGTACAAGACGAATGTTTGACGCAAAGCATCAAAGAGAAGCCGCAATATTTCGTTGTACATGTAGAAATAAGAAAAAAAGAACATTTTTAAATCCACAAACAATAGAACAATTTAAACTGTAGACGGTAATGCTGATATATTTCTCCTTTTGAAGACTTTTGTTTTCTTCAAATTACCTCCCTTTAAAGCAATACCAGGATATTTACCTTGTGATTCGAATAAGATTGACAAACATTGAAATTATATGAATGAATACTATTATTTAAATAAGTACACAGCAAAATTAAATTTAAGGCAAGATAAATGTGTACACATTTCGTTAATTTTTTATAGATACCCTAATGTATAGGTATGAATATAAAATTTATAAGCAAATGTTTAAATAGACTAAGGAAAGTCAAGAATACATAAATAAATCAATGCAGTCTTTTCCGGCGACATTGATGCCCTGCATCAACTTTCTCTTGTTATAATACTTTGAAACATATCAGATGAAAACCTCTTACAAATTACAAGTTTTATTTTAATACAGACAACTTTTGGTGGAAAAAAGCAAGTACTTCTTTTAAGCAATTTATCCTTTTTACACATTTGCAAAAGTCATTTCATGACAAAATCTTCATCATGGAGGGTTACTATTGTTTGTTGGCTCGTATAAAGATATGATAACTGCAATAATACAAGTCGGCTCAGATTAACTTTTGCGTCAGTCAATCAAACTGTCGCTTACCAAATCAATCGGTATAAATCAGGTAAGATAACTCATATCAAAAAGACATAGAGCAGTGGTGATTGTCAATGTTACTGATTTTAATGAACTGAGCGTTAGTTGTATTGTTCGATTTCAATGGGAAAACCCCTGAGCACAGTCATGCTCATGATTAAAGGGCTAATTTTGTGCTCGAGTATCTAATTGGTCAGAAGCAATTTAAATTTTGAAATAGACTAAATAGAAGCATTATTTGGAGCTAGAGTTTATTTCTTAGCTCAAAGATTGTTTTCATAGGTTTATTTAGGGCCTGGTTACACAAAAACAGTCAACTTATTGAATTTTGATGCATGGCTGTATGTTTGTTTCATTATATATGAATTATTCCTTAATAACATCTGATACCCGATACCGCCATTTTAAATGAGAAAACTAGCACTTTGTGCATTCAACTGTTACAGGATTGGCAAAGATGCCAAGAAACTAGAATTGTTTTTGCAAAAAACAGATGTCTCCCCTCAAATATCTGTCAAAATCTCTCAAAACATTCCAACCTATAAATTTGGGACAGATATGGAGCGGACACGAAATAAAGCCTCAAACCTTTGACCTTCAAGCGTGACCTTGACATTGACCCTATATTGTCGAGACGCGGGTTCTGCACGTCGCCTTGATGAGGTAAACATGTGACCCAAGTTTCATGAAAATCCTTCAAGCCGTCTGGGAGATATGGAGCGGACACGAAATAAAGCCTCAAACCTTTGACATTCAAGCGTGACCTTGACCTTGACCCTATATTGTCGAGACGCAGGTTCTGCATGTCGCCTTGATGAGGTGAACATGTGACCCAAGTTTCATGAAAATCCTTCAAGCTGTCTCGGAGATATGGAGCGGACACGAAATAAAGCCTCAAACCTTTGACCTTCAAGTGTGACCTTGACCTTGACCCTATATTGTCGAGACGCGGGTTCTGCACGTCGCCTTGATGAGGTGAACATGTGACCCAAGTTTCATGAAAATCCTTCAAGCCGTCTGGGAGATATGGAGCGGACACGAAATAAAGCCTCAAACCTTTGACCTTCAAGCGTGACCTTGACCTTGACCCTATATTGTCGAGACGCGGGTTCTGCACGTCGCCTTGATGAGGTGAACATGTGAGCCAAGTTTCATGAAAATCCTTCAAGCCGTCTTGGAGATATGGAGCGGACACGATTTCGGACAGACAGACAGAAGGACAGACAGACAGACAGACAGACGCCAAGGACAAAAACAATATATCTCCCCTGTATACAGGGGGAGACATAATAAATTAGGTCTCATATGTTAACGAATAACTATGTCATAAAATAACCATTTTCCCCACCAGGTTTAGTACATCTTGCAAGAGAGATTTTTATTATAATACTGGTAATAATATCATACATCTTAGCTCTGCTGTATCAGTTTTCACAAGTAAACCCTTTTCCACATACAACAAATCTGAGGCAGACGACTTTCCAAATGTCTGGGCAAAACTATGGAAAACATCTGTTAATGTAAGTATAATTATTGAATAGAGTTGAAAACATTGTAGCTTTTTCTCCTTTAGGCTTTTGCCACAATGTTTTCAAAAGTTGTCTGATGCAGAGGCGTCAGAAAGTGTTGGTGTATGAATGGGTTAATCGTTTTTTGTAAACAATACAATCTTATAATATAAAAATAAGACCAAAAAAATTCCTTAGTACTGTACGTATAATGGATCTGACTACAACGCATAACAGGTCATCTCGAATTGACCCTAAAATACTCATGAGCACTTTTTTGTACAACGAAATCACATGATACACTTGTACACTTGAACAATAGGAATGCTTGACAATCACAGCTTCTCTATATAGTTTATTTATATCGGTTATCTTACCTATTATATACCGAAAGATTTGGTAAGCGACAATTTGAAAAGCTGACCCTTAAGGTCAATCAGATCTATATAGAAGGGAAGTTTAGGTCTGGTTTTAATGAGATTGGTAATTATCATCCCTCATTTTAATGAGATATTTTACTTAGCTCATATTAAATGTTCCTCTATTTTTAATCCTTTCCCACATGCAGAAGTAATTTGTCGCATCTCCATAGAACAATAGTGAACAAATATATATTTTGCTGTAATTTTTTTCAACGTCAATCTTTTTTTTTTTTTCATTTATAGACTTTTAATATTTATTTACTGAATAAATTCAAAGTTGGCTGTTAGCTGTATGATTGATGTGGGAATGGGTTATAACTCATTCTTACATTTATCCCTTTCCCACATAAAACAAGTAGGAACAAACGACTTTGAAAACATCTAGGCAAAAACACGAAAAAGCTCTATAATTGAAAATTAAAATACTGAAATAAGTTGAAAACGTTGTGACAAAAGGTGAAATTGCTTGTTTTGAGCAATGCTTTCACGAGTCATCTGATGCAGAGGCGTCAGAAAGCATCTGTATGTGGGAAAGGGTTATCTAGATTTTAAAGCAAACCTGCAGCATTATGACTTTGAAAACATCTAGGCAAATTTATGGATAATTCTGCTAAATGGAGGTATAATCATGGATATGTGTTGAAAACATTATGGCAAAAGGAGAAATTGTTTGTTTTGAGCAGTTTCTGCTTGTCACGATGTTTTTAACCCTTTCCCTCATACAGACACCTTTTTGAAAACATCGTGACAAAAGAAGAAATTGCTCAAAACAAGCAATTTCTCCTTTTGCCACAATGTTTTCCACTTTTAGTCATAGGTTATCCATTCAATTTTAGAGATTTTCTATTTTTTGACCAAATATGTTCAAAGTCGATTTGTCAAATGAGGAAAAGAGTTAAACGGTCTTCAGCTGCAGATGCATCATTCTGTATGTGGGGAAGGAGTTGAATGAGTTGAATGCATGAGTCTGAATTCGGAGAACATTGTATTCAGCAGACAAGGAAGTGATTGGTTTAAAACCATTAACCCTTTCCCACCTACAAGTTATCTGCACTAGACGACCTTGAAAACATCTTGGCAAAAATGTGAAAAATCTCTGTAAAAAATGGCACAATAATTGAAACAAGAGGGCCATGATGGCCCTATATCGCTCACCTGATTTAATAGAACTTCAATAGTTTTCAAAGTTTTTACTCTTTTTAGGCCAATACTTTGGACAAGAAAAATTTTAAAGTTTTAACAATGCACATATAAGGAAAACAAGCTCCGCCCCCTGGCGGCCATGCTTTTCAACGGATCGGAAATATTTGAACAATCTTGGTAAATTGGGCCAGTACTTTTGGACAAGAAGATTTTTAAAGTTTTAACAATGCACATATAAGGAAAACAAGCTCCGCCCCCTGGCGGCCATGTTTTTCAACGGATCAAAAATATTTGAACAATCTTGGTAAAGGGTGCACCAAGGAACATTTGTGCAAATTTTTTTTCAAATCGGCCCAGTACTTTTGGACAAGAAGATTTTTCAAAGTTTAACAATGCACATAAAAGGAAAACAATCTCCGCCCCCTGGCGGCCATGTTTTTCAATGGATTGGAAATATTTGAACAATCTTGGTAAAGAGTCTCCCAAGGAACATTTGTGCAAAATAATTTTCAAATCGGGCCAGTACTTTTGGACAAGAAGATTTTTAAAGTTTTAACAATGCACATATAAGGAAAATAAGCTCCGCCCCCTGGCGGCCATGTTTTTCAACGGATCGGAAATATTTGAACAATCTTGGTAGAGGGTACCCCAAGGAACATTTGTGCAAAATAATTTTCAAATCGGGCCAGTACTTTTGGACAAGAAGATTTTTTAAGATTTGGTATTTTTCCCCTTTTCTGATGCCGCAGCAACCAAAGTTCTACTTGGAATTAATTTCTTTGAACAACTTTGAAAGAGGACTACCTAAGGACCATTCCTGTGAAGTTATTTTGAAATCTGTTCATTGGTTTAGTAGAAGAAGTCATTTGTAGGAAATTGTTAACAGACGCCGACGACGACGACGACGACGACGGACGCCGGACGGTGAGTGATCACAAAAGCTCACCTTGCACTTCGTGCTTAGGTGAGCTAAAAAGTTGAAAACACTTTGGCAAAAGGAGAAATTGCTTGTTTCGAGTAATTTCTCCTTTTGTCATAGTGTTTTCAAAAGTCGTCTGATGCTGAGGCGTCAGAAAGCATCTATATGAGGGAAAAGTTTAAAACCATTAAAAGGTGTACAGCAGACAAGGAAATTGTCTGATTTAAACCATTAAGATGTGTTAATTTTTTCTTGAATCAATACTGAGATAAACAAGAGGGCCATGATGGCCCTATATCGCTCACCTGATTTAATAGAACTTCAATAGTTTTCAAAGATTTTCTCTATACATATTAGGAAAACAAGCAACTCCCCTGGTGGCCATGTTTTTCAACAGATCAGATTTATTTGAATAACCTTGGAAGAAGGTCACCCAAGGAACATTTGTGCCAAATAATCTTCAAATCAGTCAGGTGCTTTTGGACAAGTAGATTTTTAAGGATTTTACAATGCACATATAAGGAAAACAAGCCCCGCCCCTGGTGGCCATGTTTTTCAATGGATCAGATTTATTTGAACAATCTTGGTAGAAGGTCCACCAGGGAACATTTGTGCAAAATAATTTTTAAATCGGGCTAATACTTTTGGACAAGAAGATTTTTAAAGTTTTAACAATGCACATATAAGGAAAATAAGCTCCGCTTTTTTTTTTCAATGGATCGGACATATTTGAACAATCTTGGTAGAGGGTACCCCAAGGAACATTTGTACAATGCACATATAAGGAAAAGAAGCTCCGCCCCCTTGCGGCCATATTTTTCAGCGGATCGGAAATATTTGAACAATCTTGGTAAAGGGTGCCCCAAGGAACATTTGTGCAAAATAATTTTCAAATCGGGCCAGTACTTTTGGACAAGAAGATTTTTTTAAGTTTTAACAATGCACATATAAGGAAAATAAGCTCCGTTTTTTTTTTCAATGGATCGGACATATTTGAACAATCTTGGTAGAGGGTACCCCAAGGAACATTTGTGCAAAATAATTTTCAAATCGGGCCAGTACTTTTGGACAAGAAGATTTTTTAAGATTTGGCAATTTTACCCTTTTCTGATGCCGCAGCAACCAAAGTTCTTCTTGGAATTAAACTCTTTGAACAACTTTGAAAGAGGACCACCTAAGCAGGACCATTCCTATTAAGTTATTTTGATATCCGTCCATTGGTTTAGTAGGAGAAGTCATTTGTAAGAAATTGTTAACAGACGGACAGACGACGACAATGACGACGACGGATGATCACAAAAGCTCACCTTGGTGAGCTAAAAAGCTCTAGAATGGAGATGTTTTTGAAAAGCTGAAAATGTTAAATACTACACAAGCCCTATAGCATGGGTACTCAAATGCACCACCACATGGAGATAATACTAATGTATACCAGCACAATGAAGTTTGATTTAGATTGATTGTTTGGGGTTTAACGCCGTTTTTAACAATTTCTCAGTTATATCACGGCGGCCAGTTCACCTACTCATGCATTTCCTGGTTTTCTCACACCAGTACCCCACACAACAATCTTCCCAAGCAAGTTTGATTTAGAAATAAAAGTGATGATACAATAAAAGACTATTTCCTTGTCACCTTATAATAGGCCTTAAAGTTATCCATGCATGCTTTATTGTGTAACAAAAAGCCATGCGGATGATGTTGTTATTTATAATCACCATTAAGTCTGAGAAACTAAGTGTTAGTTGTTTCCCTCTTGCAGAAGCAAATAAAGAATCTGTAAAATGCTCTTTTGAAAATCGGTGCGTAACAGGATATTTTCCTATATATAAACAAGTTCTTTTTTGAAAAACAATGTGTTCAACAGTCTTCCTCATATATATAATGCTTTCCCTCATACGACAATTCTGCAGCAGACGACTTTGAACATATTTTGTCGAAAAATAGAAAATCTCTATAATTGAATGGATAGATAACCTATGACTAAAAGTGGAAAACATTGTGGCGAAAGGAGAAATTGCTGGTTTTGAGCAATTTCTTCTTTTGTCACTATGTTTTCAAAAAGCTGTCTGCTGCAGAGGCGTCAGAAGGGGTCTATATGAGGGAAAGGGATAAAGCGATTTTCCATATTTTTGTCTCAATATTTTCTATTCAACTGCTTCAGATTTGTTGATTGTTGTGAAATAATGGGTATCTGGTACGTTGCTTTATCACTGAATCTATTTGTGTTCTATGAGGGACTTCATGCACAACAGACATCCTTTTACCCTTTCCCACATACAGATGATTTCTGATGCCTCTGTAGCAGACTGTTTTTGAGAACATTGTTGCAAAAGTAGAAATTGCTCACAATGAGCAATTTTTCCTTTTGTCATAATGTTTTCAATTCTATTCAATGTTTCTACATTCATTTGTAGAGATTTCCCACATCTTGTCTAAATGTTTTTAAGTCATGATCTGCTGCAGAATTGTTGAATGTGGGAAAGTTTTAAATATGATATAATAAAATCAATCAAGGTTAAAAAAAAAATCTTAGGGCAAAAATAGTAATTTTTGTATGACAGCTTCTAAAGAAAATAGTATAGATTATGAGAAGATATCACATCTTGTTCTGTCTGATCTTATTCTACTCAATTTTACAATTGGATCACAAAGGAGGTGAATTTCATGTTTGGAAATCCTTATTTCAAACCCTATATTATGCTGTTGTGCTTAAATGATTCCATCTGCTGAGTTGATTTTTTTGAGTACTCACAACACACGGTTTGGTTATGTTATAAAGAGGTCCAAATAAGGAGGATTCAGCTCTTTTTCCCACAATTTGTCTCTTTTTATTAAAGCAAACCCTATGTTTTGGGTCCTCAAAAGAATCGTCTAACTGAGACGATTCTTTTCAGTACCCACAACATAGTGTTAGAGGGTCAAATAAGGATTTAAGAACATGCAAAACGCTCCTGATCCAGAGCTCTGGAATTTATAAGAGAGATCTTTAGGGAAGGAGACCAGTTTACTCCACCCTATCTAGACCTCTACAATGATTATTCAATTCATTCCTGAAGCAGAAATGGGGAAAATCAAGACCAATATTACAGCACTTACGATCCTCGAGATTACGGGAAAAACATTAAATAAGAGATGGCCATCAGAACTGTACAGAAATAAGTCATATTCGGATCTGTATACCATTTTACTGTTTACCTGATATGATATTGTTATTATATTATGCTGTAAACGAAGGCATCAAATGTTGTCAGATCTGGTAAGGATTAATAGCAACGGAACATCAATTGTGGTTAATCACAAAATAAAAGTGTTGGTTCCGAAATGACTTTTTGTTCTTTAAAATCAATATACATATTCCATTATAATTTAAATGTTTGTTCATTTAAATCAATATGCAATAGATTCTTTTATAAACTTTGAAAAAATCGGGGATGGACTTGGATATGATATCGATGACATGACAACCTTCATTCATTCACAATGGATCATGCTTGGGTATTTTAAGTAAGAATATATACCTTTTGTTGTTTGGAAGTATGCTTTGTTGTAACAATTAACTTATGGATTTTTAAAAGTGGTTATATTTGTGACTCTTAAATAAATTTTAATGGATATTGGATATTGTTTTTAACAAAAATTAATACAAGAACAATTTTATGCAGATTTGTCAAATCAGTTATTTATTGTGATTATAAAGAACTGCACATTTTGTTTTAGTGAAAAATAGTTTTGCTGTTTAAATTCTACGCAAATAGTTCTGGTAGTATCGAATAGAAAATAACATTACTTGTTTAACAATCTACAACCAAACATCATATAGACCTTAAACAAAGCAGTATATATTTTGGTAAGTTTATCTTTTTATTTTCATAGACTTTAACAGCTGCATTTTGACATGTCTGCAGTTTTGAAAAACATTGACAAAGGAATTATTGCTAATTATGTGAGATTCCTTCTTTTGACACAATGTTTTCCACTCTTTTAAAAAATGATATTACATTTATAAAGATTTTTCATATGTTCCCACAATATGTGTTCAAAGAAGTGGTTTGTTGAAGACTGATGTTTTGTGGGAAAGGGGAGGGGGGTATGTATGGGGTTAATAATAACTAGATTGATTGATAGAGGTTTAACGCCGTTTTTAACAATTTCTCAGGCATATCACGGCGGCCAGTTTACCTACTCATGCATTTCCTGGTTTTCTCACCAGTACTCCACACAACAATCATCCCAAGCAACTGGCTGCTTTTCCACATAGACTAAGCCCATTGGTGGAAGACGAATGATGCATGTCGAATTGACTTTTGTCAATCGTCGGTAAGAAAGTTGGCCGAGCCGGGATTCAACTCACAACCCCTGGATTGACAGCCCGCGTCGCTATCGACTGAGCTAACGGGGCTTGGCAATATTAACTAGAAAAACATTGTCATATGACATACTTCACCAACTGATTATCCCTTTCAGTCTACTGCTTGTCATGGACCATCCCTCTAGTATACCCTTGGTGTTCAGGGTTGCAGGGTTAACATTACGACTGACTGACTGATGTCAGGATAAAAGGACCAGTAGTACTGGTAACTTACCCAGGAAACGCTGTGATATAACTGTAAAATTGTTGAAAGCTGCATAAACTAGAACTGTGAGTGAACTCACAAAAGGATACTCCCGTCCCGCGCTTAAAAGACATATGGACAGACCGACAGATATATTTCTGACCGGTATAATCTTTCTTCATGCACATCCTCAGGTTGTGTACTGCAACTGGTCTAAAGTTTCATCAGAATCGGTCTAGCCGTTAAGGAGGAGTTGCGCTTACAAGACATATAGACAGACAGACGGACACGGACAGATGGACGGACGGACAGGGATAATCTTACTTCATGCACATCCTCAGGTTGTGTACTGCAACTGTGTAAAGTTTCATCAGAATCGGTTCAGCTGTTAAGGAGGAGTTGCGCTTACAAGACATATGGACAGACAGACGGACCGGGTGATTCCTATATACCCCCCCAAAACTTGTTTGTGGGGGGTATAAAAACCAAACAATCAATCAAACAATTAATTTAGTACACCCAAATCAAGGCCAAATTCATGGTCTAGGTACTAAACTACATGTTATCTGGGCTCACTGAAAACAAACTTTATCATTATTATTACAAGTGTGGAAAAAGACCTGCCTGTACCTCCATGCTAAATATCCAAATTATAAGATAATGATTAGCAGAAGTTTCTTGAATCCTTTTATGAGGAATTGGTGAACAGTGCATATTTAAGTTATCCCATAATCCAACTTTTTGACAGCTGGGAATGGAACTTATATATATAATCATGGAAAAAACTTTTGTTTGTCCAACTAATAGATTCCTTGTTGTATGCTAATGATGTTTAAACAGTTTTCTGATCCATGTGCATACTGACTGGATCAATACCATGTTACATTATTCTGTCCATCAGACAAAAATGCTTTGTGAGAGTTACTATCACTGCTTATTTTTGGAAAGTGCTATATGTCCATCCATCATTAACTTTTAGCATTTAACAACATTTCCTAAAACACTGGACCAAAGCAAACAGTTTTATTGATAGGCAAGAATATTGAAAACATTGTTGGTTGATTAATTGATTGGGGTTTAACGCCGTTTTTCAGTCATGTCATGGCGGCCAGTTCACCTACTCATGTTTCTTGGCTTTCTCACACCAATACTTCATACAACATTCTTTCCAAGCAACTGGCTGCTTTTCCACATAAGCTGATAGCCCATTGGTGGAAGACGAACGTCGTTTGTCACAATGACTTTTATCAAACGTCTGAAAGAATGTTGGCCAAGCTGGGGTTCAAACTCACAACCCCTTGATTGACAGCCCGCGTCGCTACCAACTGAACTACTGGGGAAAACATTGTTGGACAAACAGACATTGCTCAAAAAGTCATTTATTGAACAGTATACATTAATTTGTCCATCATTTTCTTAGACCTTTACAATTTGTGTGTTGATGTCTGCTTCATGTACTGGCTCCGTCTCTGTGGAAAAGTCCCAAAGGAAGAACCTGCTGATCCCGGGATTCAAACCTTGTACCAAAGATCCCAGGTTCAAATCCTGTAATGAACAGGTTCTACCTTTGGCATTTTTCCACACAGATGGCTGGTTAGGTCTTCAGGAAGCAGACATCAAGTGTGATTGAAATAAGCTTAAAGCTTGTTTTGCAATCGATGTTAAATAAAACAGTATAAACCAAAACTTTTCACTTTACACAAATGTTTAAGTATTATGAGCCATGCAACAGGGTACCAAACCATGGTGTTTAAAGTCCTTTCAATTGTAAAACTTTTAAAATGAACTTGTCCAGCTTTGCAATTGGAAGAGGTCAAGCTATTTTTAGGAATATCAAGATAATAATGTTAAAGTTGAGCACCCAACAGTAAATAACCTGGTGAGGCGGTGCAATTGCTAAACTTATAAAATGAACTTGTCCAGCCATGCATATGGAAGAGTTCATAGCCATTTTAAGGAATATCAAGATAAAAATGTTGAGTTGAGCAGCCAACAGTATAGAATCTGGTCAGGCGGTTCAGATGAGCTAGCTGGCCTCGCTGACTCATATTGGTGACACAGGCTTCACAAAATCTGTTCCAGCAGTCAAAGGTTTAACCTTTTCCCTCATATAGACACTTTCTGACGCCTCTGCAGCAGACGGCTATTTGAAAACATAGTGACAAAAGAAGAAATTGCACAAAACGTGCAATTTCTCCTTTTGCCACAATGTTTACCACTTTTAGTCGTAGGTTATCCATTCAATCATAGAGATTTTCTACTTCTTGACAAAACATGTTCAAAGTCGTCTGCTGCAGAATTGTCGTACGAGGGAAAGGATTAACCTTTTGAAAACAATGTGGCAAAAGGAGAAATTGTTTATGTTCAGGATAATCTAGATCTACACTGGTTTCAAATGCCCTATTTTTGGCTTTCCTGGAGTGCTACTCAAAATATTGTGTACCTTGTGATAGCTTATCATTTGTTTTCTCAAACAGGCAATATGACGTCCTACATATCAATGAACAAGACGTACATGGATCCTGCCTTAGATCCTGACTATGACCTGGTGTACCCCATACAAAATGGCACAGGGCTCAATGACACAGTGACAACAGAGGATACCAACAACAGGTGCCGGAATACAGGATAATTCAATCTACAAACTGGCTCTATCTTTATTACTATGGTCTCTTCCTGTGATTATAGCTTGTGGAACATTAGGATATATATTCAGTTTTATATTGATGCTACAGAGGGAAATGAGACAGACATCCACCTACTTCTACCTCGCTGTGTTGGCAATAGCCGACACCATAGTGCTTTTTGCAAGTGCTTTAAAGACTTGGATACGACTTTGGTCTGGGTTTGAATTTTTACACATCTCTGATGTGAGCTGTCGGGTGATTCTGTTCCTGACCTACTTTGGTTTGCATGTTTCTGCCTGGTTGATTGTCGCTGTGACAGTAGAACGGTTTATAGTTGTTTGGTTTCCGCTGAAAGCGACACCATTCTGCAACACGAGGCGGGCAAAGATGACAACTTTGGGGATTTGTGTGTTTTTTGCATTATTAAACGCTCACTTATTCTGGACGGCAGAACTGATGGTGGATGAATAAACAGGAATAAAGCAGTGTGCAAGCATGCCTGAAAATATATTTCTATACATGAAGCTTATGCCTTGGCTTCATTTCACTGTGTATTGTTTAGTGCCGTTTCTATCGTTGCTCATTTTTAATGGATTGATAATCGTCAGTCTGACTATTACTCAGCGACAATTTTTGACAAATCAGATGACGAAAGACGATAGAAGGATGCGACACATTCATCGTAAACTAGCGATAACGCTGTTGTCTTTATCGTTTGTATGGATGTTAACAACCACACCAAGTGCTCTAAACACTGTTACCGTTGAAACCTCAATCCACCAACTCTCAGGCTCAAATGATGCTCGCCAAGATCATATGTTATATACTGCTGTATATCAATCATTCTATACTGTACTGTATAACTGGGCAGATATTTAGGCGCGAGTTTACAAAACTTCTATGCAGGATAGTTAGGAAAAAGAAGAAGAAACAGAAGGCCCGCATTACATTCCGTGCAAGCAGAAGTGGGAGTGGCCAAGAAACATCCTTCCCACTAATAAACAACAAGAGTAAGGCTAGTCGTTCCAGTTCAAACACTCAATCTCAAGTATTTTAAGGCATGTTCTAAACATTATTACTAACTTTCGCTAACCTTTTTTGTTTCATCCAATCCAAAAGATGATACATTAATGATTTGCCTGATATGATAATATTACACAGATCTGCATTGCAAAAACATCTATGATAATAGTTGAACCATGTTGAAAATTGAAAGTATGATTTGAATACAGACTTTATCGCTTTCCCTCATACAACAATTCTGCAGCAGATGACTTTGAACCTATTTTGTCAAAACATAGAAAATCTCTATAATTGAATGGATAACCTATGACTAAAAGTGGAAAACATTGTGGCAAAAGGAGAAATTGCACGTTTTGTGCAATTTCTTCTTTTGTCACTATGTTTTCAAAAAGCCGTCTGCTGCAGAGGCTACCGAAAGCGTTTATATGAGGGAAAGGGTTAAACATTGAGGGAATAGGAGATAATTGCTCGTTTTGAGTCATTTAATTCTCTTTCTCCAACAATGTTTTTAATAGTCGTCTGCTGTAAAAGAAGAACAAGGCAAGGAATTTCTCCTTTATACACTCTGTTTCCTACTCTATATACATGTATGAAATTGCATTAGTATTAAGTAAAGGATTAACGCTTTCCCACATACAACAAATCTGCAGCAGACAACTTTGAGATCATCTAAACAAAAGTATGGAATATCTCTATAAATTAAGGTAATATTACCGAAAAAAATTGAAAACATTGCGGAAAAAGGAGATAATGCTTGTTTTGAGCAATTTCTTCTTTTGCCACAATATTTTCAAAAATCGTCTGCTGCAGAGGCATCAGGAAAGGATTAAAAGCTAAATATCTAACCAATTAGGGTATCTCATGTTTAAGCTATATATATTCCAAGACCTTTTTACTTTTGGATGACTGATAACTTTATTTCATGCATTATTGTAATATTAGATCCTTTTCTGGATCCTTCCATAACCCTTTCCCACATACAGACACTTTCTGACACTTCTGGAGCAATTTCCCCTTTTGCCACAATGTTTTCAACTCTATTCGCTAATTAAACCATTATTTGTAGAGATATTCCCTATTTTTGACCAGATGTCTGCTGCAGGTCAGAAAGTGTCTATATGAAGTAAATAGACTTTCCAGATGTCAAAGTTTCACATGGACCACAGTGTTGGCAGGGACATGTTTTGCTTTCCAATAATAATTAATATATAACAAATACAATCAAAGTGTGAAGGACAGACAGATGGACAGACGGACGTACAATACAGAAGTGATTCTTAAATGTTACCTTGAATTAACCCTTCCCCTCATATAGACACATTCTGACGCCTCTGCAGCAGATGGTTTTTTGAAAACATAGTGACAAAAGAAGAAATTGCTCAAAACAAGCAATTTCTCCTTTTGTCACAATGTTTTCCACTTTTAGTCATAGGTTATTCATTTAATTATAGAGATTTTCTGTTTTTTGACAAAATAGGGAAAGGGTTAAAAGCTTGAGGTTGAAGAATAGGGAAAACCGAAAGTCGGATTTTGTGATGGACAATAACTCATTATCAGAAAATATAGCATTTCTTATTAAAATCTAGACATTTATTCTGACAAGGAGTCAAACATTGTCTGTATTATACTTTCATTTCTAAAGATTTTCTTAAGCTTTTCCATATCTTTGCTCCAAGTGGTTTTTTTGCCCTAAGTGATTTCTAAGTTGTCTGCTTCAAATTTGTTTCAAATGTGAGATATAATGTTGAATGAAGACAAATATAGCAATCTCAAATTACTTCTTTTCCTTTTGTATTGGGCTCCATAGGGAAGTACAAACCCTTTCCAATCTGCAGATGCATGATGACCATTTTCTCCTTTTGCCACAATGTTTTCAACTCTATTTAATAATTTGACATGGCAGAGTGTTATATTTATCTCTGCATATTAATTCAATATCTGGGTTAGACAGAGGTTAACCTAGGTAGTCTGTTATAATCTCTCATAAATCCATGATATATTCTGATTAAAACAAGAGGACCAAGATGGCCCTAAAGCGATCACCTGAGTGATAGTATATAATTAAATGAAACAGCAAGGAGTGGCGCTGTAAACAAAATACCTGATCAATAAAGGACATTTATTATACGACATTGAATCTGCGAACAATTTGAAAGATACCACCTATTAAGGAGCATTACTGTTTGGTTGATATCGGTCCAATGGTTAAGGAGGAGATGTAATCAAATCAAAATGACTTGAATGATTTTTTACGTAGAAAGTCACTGAAGGAATAATTCTGCTAAATTATCTTGAAATCAGACAAGAACAAGAACTTTTGGAAAGGGTCTATCAAAATAATTGCTTGTTTTGAGTAATTTTGCATTTTTTCCTAAATAGTTGTCACAAAATGCTCCTGTATGGGGTTAGGGTTAAAATTGAGTAAATACACTTTCCCTAATAGATAAGGAATATAATGTAGCAGTAGCTATACCTGGCTTTGTATTGTACTACCAGGCGAGTTGAAAAATTATATAAGGTCTTGTGAGATATGTCTAATTTCCAATGCACTGAGTAGACAATACAATACCGGGTATCGCTACTGTAACATCATTTTTCTTTAATTTTATATGAAAATTTTAAGACTGAAAAAACCCGAAAAAAGCATAAATTGTATATTTTCATTAACAAAATAATAGAATTAACACATAAAATATAATTCATGAATGGCGAATGAATCAAGCCCAACTAATGCATTTTGAATGTTGTGAAACTTGATCAAATTTGGAATTATGATCTGTCGTGTTGTATTTACCTGAAAATGTGCAGGTATATAATAAATCAGTTTACAATCATGTTGAAGCAAACAACTTTTCTGATAGGTACATTCATTATGATACATTCTGGACATAAGGTTCTTTTCTCTTGATTTAGGTACCACAGTTTCACAAATTAGAATGAAATGTTTTCAGGAAAGTTGTTGCAAATGCTGCTTACAGCATCCACTTTTCATAGGAATTTAACACTAACATTATTTAACAGTACCGTTTAATATTTCAATGTTTAAATACAGACCTGACCATCAAAGTCACACAAAATGATGGATTAACCCTTTCCCTCATATAGACGCTTTCTGACGCCTCTGTATTAGACGGATTTTTAAAAACATAGTGACAAAAGAAGAAATTGCTCAAAACGAGCAATTTCTTCTTTTGACACAATGTTTTCCACCTTTAGTCATAGGTTATCCATTCAATTATAGAGATTTTCTGACAAAATATGTTCAAAGTCATCTGCTGCAGAATTGTCGTGTGAGGTAAAGGGTTAATGTAACTCTAATTGCAGATGATCAAGAAATAGTGTCCATTCTAATTAAGGCTAAGAATGAAAACTCCAGTGTAGTAGGGGTAGATTGAGATTTGTCATAGAGGGATAAGGGTTTTTTCCTCAGGTATGTTTGCATGCTTTCGTCCAATCAAACATTAAATCATGAATTATAAGGTTAATTAACACATTACCCAGATAGGCTGATTTTTACTAAATCTGCATGACACAAATATTGAAAACATTATGGGGAACAAACTCATTCAGTATGAGCTACACCTCTTTTTTCAACAATGTTTTCATCCTTGAATCAAAATTATAGGCAAAGTTGTCGAGATGATACAATCTGAACCCCTTTCCCTCATACAACATTCTGCAGCAGACGACTTTGAACATGTTTTGTCAAAAAATAGAAAATCAATATAATTGAACGGATAACCTAGGACTAAAAGTGGAAAACATTGTGGCAAAAGGAGGAATTGCTCGTTTTGAGCAATTTCTTCTTTTGTCACTATGTTTTCAAATAGCCGTCTGCTGCAGAGGTATATGAAGGAAAGGTGTTTTCCAATTAGACTAATCACAAAATATATCATCAGTGATAATAGTAAAATTTGGTTACCACAGAAGTCAGTTTCCAAGTGGTATGCCTCATACTTGTGTGTTGATCACTTCTTTGAAGTTTATCTGTTCGTCCGTCTGTCCATCAGTCACACTTACATATGAACAGGGTTATATTCAGACAACACGTGTGTTCCTTCATACACCCGTGTTGACATGGGGTAATAAGCTTTAAAGTTTATCCATCTGTCTGTACGTCTGACCATCAGTCACACTTTGACATATGAACAGGTCAGACAACACTTTGTGTTTCTTCATACACCCGTGTTGACATGGAGAAATAAGCTTTCAAACCCTTACTCAATGCAATAAATAGTTTTCATGTTGTATATTTCAGATTATCTGTGCTGCACAAGCTCAGGGTACAACGTTACAAGAGAGACTGAAGCCCCATTCTGATGCATGATGGTCAACATTTCAGAGATCGACACTCAAAGACAGTGAACATGTATCATGTTAATGCATCGGCTTAATAATAAACCTTTACCCCCCTCTATGTATGACTCTAAACAAAATTTACTTAATAACAACTTCAATTTAGACCAAGATCAGACCACACTGATGCAGTCTACACTATTTACAGGAAAGACTTCTCTTAGAATATGCAAGGACATTACAAAACCGATGGCGATGACACCAGTTGTAGGAATTCAGCGGGATAAGGGTTTAACCCTTTCCCTCATATGGACGCTTTCTGACGCCTCTGCAGCAGACGGCTTTTTGAAAACATACTGACAAAAGAAGAAATTGCTCAAAACGAGCAATTTCTCCTTTTGCCACAATGTTTTCCAATTTTAGCCATAGGTTATCCATTCAATTATAGAGATTTTCTATTTTTTGACAAAATATGTTCAAAGTCGTCTGCTGCAGAATTGTCGTATGAGGGAAAGGTTTAAAGGAATATATTGTTCTAATGACTTAGATGTATTGATAGATACATATAATTTTAATCCTTTCCAAATTGCAGACGCATTTTGACTCACCTGCAGCAGACAACTCTTGAAAACATTGTTGCAAAAGGACAAAATGCTCATTCAACTATATCCATATAAAATACAACATCCCATCAGTGAAGATAAAATAGTGCCAGACACATAGGTCATGTGGTTACTTAAACAAAACACATCACAGAAAACCTGACCTTTAGGATTGTTCTTCAGAAAGACCTAGATCAGCTCTGCATGTGTAATTTGATCTGGGTCTCCTCTGTGGGTCATTAGTCACAGAACAACCCTGATAGCATCTTATGAATGATTATAACACAAGAACATAACCAAGAAATTGAACAGAAGCGCCGCTGAGCAAACGCCAACGCTCGTCTATTTTTTCTCAGAGGAATAAGGAGCATAACTGAATAATTATTAGAGCCCGAGTTATGTGACTTGGTATACACATGTGTATTGTTCTAAGGAACATGTGTACCAAGTTTCATTTGAAAGTGTTGAATGTTTCGCGAGTCATGGGCAAGGTTAAACTTTTAGTATGAATTTCTTAGTCAAAAAAGAGGCATAACTGAATAATTAATGAAGCCAGAGTCATGTGATTTGTGATGCCAAGGGCGTGACGATACGCACAATAGTATTGAAAAACAGACAAGCTAAAAATTATGTTTAATCTGAATCATCATTTAACTTTAACTGTTTCACAGGTACACTTGATGCAGCAGACAATATTTAACCCTTTCTCACATACAGAAGCTTTTCCTTTGCAGCAGACAATATTTGAAAACATTGTGACAAAAGGAAAAAAGTTGCTCTTTAAATGAACAATTTCTCCATTTGCCATGATAGTTTCGACTTTATTCAATAATTGTTCTTTCAATTAAAGAGAGTTTCAATAGTTTTTCCTAGATGATTTCAAATTCATCTGATGCAGATGTGTTGTATGTGAGTAATATTTTCAAAGAAGGAGTAATTGTAATTCCAATTTTTCCACAATAATTTAAACTCTGTGCTAAAATCAAGATTTCATGTTTAATATATTATTCCTCAGATACATTCAAAGAAAATAACTCTTTAATCCTCCCTTTCCTACACACAGCAAATCTGCATCAGACGAATTTGAAAACACCAAGGAAAAAATATTGAAAACATCTATAAATCAAAGTCAATTTATTGAATGCAGTTGAAAACATTGTGGCAAATAGAGAAATTTCTCCTTATGACACAATGTTTTCGAAAGTTGTCTGCTGCATACATGCCATAAGGCATCTATGTATGGGAAAGGGTTAAATGCAGCCGACGGCGTTTTGAAAACATAGTGACAAAAGAAGAAATTGCACAAAATGTGCAATTTCTTCTTTTGCCACAATGTTTTCCACATTTTCTGTTGAACTTGGGGGATTAAGGCGTACTGACACAGAAATACTAAAACACGTGTTACACAGTGGTTTGAGAAAAAACTTAAAGCACCTGTCCACATATCACTGCGACAAAGCAAGTAATTATGATGAATTTAAAGTGGAACTCCGGAGATTAGAAGCTGATATGAAGGATGGTAACCTGGATGAAAGGAAGCCATGCAAACCGGTTGTTGCATTGGAAAGGAAAGAAAAGGAGGATTCAGAGATGAAACAGCTCCTAAAGCAAATAAGTGAAAGGATTGAGAAGTTGGAGAAGGGACAGGCAAGTCAGACGGAACTGAGAAGAAACTGGAATTCGGGTGAGAGAAACGGGCGTGGTTGGCAAGGAGGAAATCCAAAACAACGAGGTAGAGGCAGAGGGTCTTATGGATATACTAGAGCAGAAGATACATTCACACCGGAATGTTTCATCTGTAAACAGAAAGGACATGTGCAGAGGAAGTGCCCTATCATCCTTGCACAGTTAGTGTGCTCTAAATGCAAACAGAAAGGACACCAACCACAGGAATGCCCAAACTAGTTTGTGCGCCTATTATGGGATCTGATAGGGGTACATCACCAGAAAAAGACAACGATCCTAAACTTGTAGGCGATATGAACGAAGTAAATATTACTTTTGAAAAAACTGCAACCAGAGCACTACTTGACACAGGAAGCTGCGTAAGTATTGTTTCACTTTCGTTTTATAAACAGAACTTAGGTACAAGTGGACAAAGAGCTAAATTATCCTCAGACATCGGCGATTATTCAAGAAAGCACCGAAAGCCAAATACCGTCTTTTATTGATATTAACCCTACAGTTATACAGTATAACTACAAGAAGAACGAAGGAGTAAAAGTTAGTCTTTCAAACCTTACCACATATCCAGTGACAATACAACCCAGATCCATTCTTTGTGAAATACAACCTGTAACTGTTGAAGATGATGTATTTAGCAAGATTGAAGATGACAATAAACACGATGAATTAGTCAATCAGCTGACAATAGATGAAGAATATATCTTAGACCCAGAACAGAAGGATCAACTTCTCGAGCTTTTAAAGAGTCATAAGGATATATTTTCACTCAGTGACACCAATATAGGCATTTGTAATCGAATAAAACACCGGATTGATCTTGCCACAAATATTCCTTTTAAACAAAGACACCGCCGCATTCCACCAGTCATGATTGAGGAAGTCAGGCAGCATATCGAACAGCTTTTAGCCGCAGGAGTAATTAGACCATCTAGATCTCCATACACTTCAAATGTTGTTCTAGTCAGGAAAAAGAACGGTAAACTTCGGCTTTGTGTGGACTACAGACAGCTGAACAGCATAACTTTCAAGGATTCATTTGCTCTCCCCCGAATGGAAGAGATTTTTGATTGTCTTCATGGAGCCAAATATTTTACCACCATGGATATGAAGTCGGGTTACCACCAGATAGAAGTGGAAGAAATACATAAAGAAAGAACGGCATTTACAGTTGGATCAATTGGATTTTATGAGTATAATAAAATGCCCTTCAGATTGACCAACAGCCTGGCAACATATCAAAGGATCATGCAAGAAATTTTAGGGGACTACAACACGAAAATATGCCTTATATATATTTGGATAATGTCATTATTTTCAGTGAAACTTTTGAACAACACCTGGAACGATTGGACTTGGTCCTAACTAGACTGCAAGAAGCAAACTTAAAGTTGGCTTCAGAGAAATGTTGTTTTTTTAAGTCATATGTAAATTTTCTAGGCCATGTTGTTAGTGGTAATGGATTGGAAACAGACCCTGCCAAGATAGAAAAAGTAAAGAATTGGCCAGTACCCGACAATGCGGATGAGCTACGATCTTTCCTTGCTTTTACCGGATACTACCGGAAGTTCATCAAAGATTTCAGCAAAGTAGCGAGACCTCTGTCGGAGATGCTACCACCAACATCAAAGAAAAAAGGACAGAAAACTGCCACAACAATTTGGAAATGGACTGAGACGGAACAAAATGTTTTTGACCGTTTAAAGGCCTTACTGTCCTCACCACCGATACTTGCTTACCCAGACTTTTCAATTCCATTTGAGCTCCATACAGATGCCTCAACCAAAGCTTTGGGAGCAGTACTTTACCAGTTACAAGAAGGGAAAAAACGTGTTATTGCCTATGCCAGTCGGGCACTGAACAAAGCAGAGCAAAGATATAGTGCCTTCAGACTTGAGTTTTTAGCGCTGAAATGGGCCGTCACCGAAAAGTTCAGTGATTATTTAACAATAAATCATTTTACTGTTCTGACTGACAATAATCCATTGACTTATGTGCTGTCAAGTGCCAAATTGGACGCCTGTGGTCAGAGATGGGCATCTGCACTTGGTCAGTACAATTTTGATATATATTATCGCTCTGGTCTTAAGAACGCAGATGCTGATGGTATGAGTCGATATCCCTATGAGAAACTTGAAGATGTTGATAGAAGGGAGAGAATAAAGATTGAAGACAACTCCATAAAAGTAATATGCAACGTGGTAACACCTGCATACATAGAAACGCTACCAACTACAAGCCTTAATTTGACGGATATCATCGAAGAACCCGGTCAAGCAATAGCTCAAAGAGAAATGAGAGAAATAAGAACAGCCCAACGACAAGACCAACTTATTAATAGATGGAGGATAGCTGTGATAGATAAGAAAATACCAACATTTATGGTAGCCAAAGAAGATTTAGCAATGCGAAAGCAATCCAAGAATTTCTACATCAAAAGGGGCATTTTATTCCGAAAAATTGCAGAAAACGACAGAATATTAGAGCAACTAGTAGTTCCACAATGTTATAGGACTGAACTCTTGAAAAGTCTCCATAATGACATAGGACACCCGGGACAGGAAAGAACGATACGTTTCTTACGCGAGAGATTTTACTGGCCTGGAGTTGGAACAGATGTTTCCAAATGGGTGGAAACTTGTGAGAGATGTATACGAAGAAGAGCAACTGTGGGAAAAGAACCTCTGGTAAATGTCCACAGCTCATACCCATTGGAACTAGTGTGCATAGACTTTCTCTCCTTGGAACCATCAAAAGGAAATATTGGAAATATTTTGGTAATAACAGATCACTATACAAAATATGCCAAGGCTATTCCGACAAAGAACCAGACAGCTCGAACAACAGCAGAAGCCCTACTCAACGAGTTCATTATACACTTCGGCATTCCAACCCGACTTCACTCAGATCAGGGAGCAAACTTTGAAAGCCAGACCATTCGTGAGCTTTGCCTATTGATGGGAATAAAAAAGAGCCACACTACGCCTTACCATTCGCAAGGAAACGCAGGTCCAGAACGATTCAATCAAACTTTGCTTGGTATGTTGGGTACACTTGAAGAAGACCAAAAGAAAGACTGGAAGAAATACATTAATCCATTGGTTTACTACTATAACTGTATACCCCATGAAACCACCAGGATTTCTCCATTCAAACTGATCTTTGGTCGCAAACCCAGGCTACCAGTTGATTTCTTATTTGCGCAAGCAAGAAGTGAAGATGCTTTTGGAACTACATCCGAATATCTTGAAGACCTACAATTAAGGATGGAACAAGCACACAAAGTGGTTTCACATTACACAGAGAAGGCAAAAGTCAAACAGAAGAAATATTTTGATAGAAAGGCTAAAGCTGTGAGATTATCAGTCGGAGATAGAGTGTTAGTGAAGAAATTAGCCTTTGAAGGAAAGTATAAAATTAAAGACAAGTTTGAACCTGATATATACACTATTATAGACCAACCTAGACCTGATATTCCCGTCTTCAAAGTAAAATCTGAAGAAACAGACCGAGAAAGAACCTTGCATCGGAACCATCTACTTTTGGCAAAATATCTAGATAGTATGGCAGATGAAGGTAAAGAATCTGACACAGAGACCGATAGTTCGAAAGAAAGAAGGGATGCATCCAAGAATGAAGACAAGACGAGTGACGTCACTAGTGAAATTAGAGATGAAGGAACAGACTGTGACAGTGAGGGATACGACTATGTTAGAACAACATACGTACATGGGGACGCCCATAATAGCTGTACTGAGACGAGTCATGTAAATCATCTAGATATTGTTGAAAACATCGGTACGGAGGGAATAATAGTTGAAGATGCGGAAGATCAGGAGTTTGAAGATACCAATAGTATAGTAGAGGTAAGTGAAAATATAGATAATGTTCATGTTAACGAAAATCTTTTACCTTTACAGGAAGACCATCGACACGAAAGTGAAACAGTAGACACACAAGATATAGCGATCATAGCGAAGAAAATGCTGTAGAAGAACTGGATAGTAACACAGATCCTAAGTCAGCGGTACAAAAAGCGAAGGAAGTTAACACCCCAGCCAATTACATCTTGCTACTCTTTAACCATTTTCCCTCATATAAAAGCTTTCTGATGCCTCTGCAGCAGACGGCTATTTGAAAACATGGCGATAAAAGAAGAAATTGCTCAAAACAAGCAATTTTTCCTTTTGTCACCATGTTTTCAACTCTAATCAATTATTGTACTTTCACATAGAGGCAATTCCCAAATGTTTTCAGGTATGTTTTCAAAGTCGTCTGCTGCAGATTCGTGGTATGAGGGAAAGGATTAAAACAAAAGCACGACAAATGAACAGACTATGAAGAAGTGAGCCCTACATGTCATCCTCAGCAGAAAAAAACGAAAATATCGTGGTTTTTTTCTTCTTACTATTTTAATTTGGAGCAGTCTAAAATATAGAAATCAGGAAATAAGTAAAAGAGCATTGGCAAGTGAGGGTTTTCTATTGTGAGGTACCATTCATACACATGATAAATCTGCTGCAGACATCTTTAAAAACATTAAGGCAAGGAAACGGAAAACCTCTAAAAATTATACTTTAAATAATAATAATAATAATAATAATAATAATAATAATACTTTATTTTATGAGGGTAAACACAGTTAGTATACACTAATCTTCCCTGAGGCCCTCGGATACATCAAATGGAAAAGTAACATACAAACATGAATACAACAACTATGCTATTATGAGCATGAAGCAAAATTCATACAATTACGTCATTCATATACAAGTAACAACACTCAAGTAACTTTTTAAAGAACAAAAACAATGTCAATCATTTTTAGTTAAGTTAGCATGATTTAATAGATAATCCTTAATTTTTTCTTTAAATGTATTAAGGCTTGGAGTATTACGTATTGATTGTGGCAAACTATTCCATAAAATCGGACCAGAATAGCTAAATGATTTTTTGTATAGCTCTGTTTTCACTTTTGGAACCTTTAAATTGAGATTTGTAGCATTCCGAAGTGTATATGTGTTATTTTCAGAGACAAAATTAAATTTATTTACCAAGTATGATGGTGCATCTTTCTTCAAACTTTTAAACAGAAGAAGATATTTATGGTATTTAATTCTATCCTCAATTTTCATCCATCCTAGTTCTTTGAATAAGGGCCCAGATGGTAAAAGGGGGTCTTGGTCTAGTATTAATCTTACAGCCCTTTTTTGAAGTTTTAGAATACGATTTAGTCCAACCTTGGAACAGTTTCCCCAAGTTACGCAGCAATAATCAATAAGTGGTAGAATGTAACCTGTATAGAACAATTTCCTTGATTCAAGATTTAGAAACTGCTTAATTTTAGAAAGGAGATAAATACGAGATGAGACTTTAGAGCAGACTTGGTCTAATTGATTTGCCCAGGTAAGGTGAGGGTCGATTGTAATTCCCAGTAGTTTTTCATGTGAAGAGTTCTGAAGAACAGCAGAATTTATCATTAGAAAAAACTCTTCACTTTGGGATGAGACCTTTTGTCGAGTTCCAACAATCATACTTTTAGTTTTTTGACAGTTTATGAACATATTATTATTGGTACACCATTTTTCAACTTCATATAAGTCTGCCTGTGCCTTTAATTGCAACTCACTTATTGTTTTTCCTGATATGTGCATTGTTGAATCGTCGGCATACATATCAGTAATACAGTTTTGAATACTTAATGGTAAATCATTTATATATAAAATGAATAGAAGAGGTCCCAAAATGGAACCTTGAGGGACTCCATATTTAATAGGCAGTTTATCAGATTTTGTATTGCCTATTTGCACTTGTTGTGTCCGATTACTTAAATATGACTTAAAAAAATCAATTGTTTTTAGACTAAAACCATACATTTGAAGTTTTTGACAGATAATGTCATGGTCAACTACATCAAAAGCTTTTTTAAAGTCTAGAAGTATGACTAGATTTAAATTTCCATTATTCATTTCTTGCAGCCACTTATCAATAATATTTACAAGTGCAGTTTGACAAGAGTGATTTGGTCTAAAACCTGACTGAGCAGGGTGTAGAAGATCATATTTGGACAAAAATTTGTACATACATTTTGAAACATGTTTTTCAATGAGTTTTGAAATTGTTGGTAGAACAGAGATGGGTCTATAGTTAGTAGGAAGGCACTTTTCACCAGCTTTAAAAATTGGTGACACCTTTGCATTTTTTAATATATCTGGATATACACCACTGTCTATTATTCTATTAAAGATGAATGTCAGTGATGATGATATAATATGGGCACTTACTTTGAGTATTCTTGGACCAATGTTATCATCGCCTGAAGACTTATTGACGTCAAGTTGCATTATTTTCTCAAAAAGCTCATTTATTTTAACAGGTGGAATGATAAAAACTTTGTTTGAGGGTAACTTAAAAGACTTTAATCACTGAATAAACTTTTAAACATTCTGACAAAAGCAGAAATCGCTTATCATGAACATTATATCACCTTTTGCTAATGTTTTATAAAAAGGTTGCAGCAGATATGTGTCGAAATGCATCTGGATGTAGGAAAGGTTTAACCCTTTCCCTCATACGACAATTCTGCAGCAGACGACTTTGAACATATTTTGTCAAAACATAGGAAATCTCCATAATTGAATGGATAACCTATGACAAAAAGTGGAAAACATTGTGGCAAAAGGAGAAATTGCACGTTTTGTGCAATTTCTTCTTTTGTCACTATGTTTTCAAAAAAGCCGTCTGCTGCAGAGGCATCAGAAAGCGTCTATATGAGGGAAAGGGTTAAAGAGAATCTCCTAGACCATTACTGCAATGTCAATTGTTAAAACCCTTACAAGATTGAACCAATTGTCATACATCTTCTGCACTATTACATCAAACATTGAGGGAGACTAAAAAACAGCTCATAATAGGCCATTCCTCCATTTCCCACTTGGGTATAACATATATAATGTTTTCTACTCTTGCAATTAACTAAGAATTCATTTGCCTAGATTATTATTTTGCTCAGATCTATTATCAAGAGAGGTTATCAGTTAGCTATTTCCCGGAAATGATTTTCTTAAAATCATCTGCTTCGAAAACATGCAAGTAAAATAATACGATATCTGAAAGTTTGAAAGTACATCTTTAGAAAATAGCTTGTTTTAAGCAAATGTCTCTATTTTTCACAATGTTGTATACAATTGTTAGTGGGGGACAATCTTAAGGTACATTACGGTAGTGGACACTTGGTCCTTGGTAGTTAACACAGGGTAAAGGTACATTACTGTAGTGAACTCTTGGTCCTAAGTAGCTGACACTGGGTTAAGGCACATTACTGTAGTGAACAGTTGCTCCTTGGTAGTTAACACTGAGTTAAGGTAAATAACTGTAGTGGACACTTGGTCCTTGGTAGTTGACAATCAGTTAAGGTACATTACTGTAGTGGACACTTGGGCCTTGGTAGTTAACACTGAGTTAAGGTACATTACTGTAGTGAACTCTTGGTCCTCAGTAGTTGACACTGAGTTAAGGTACATTACTGTAGTGAACTCTTTGTCCTCAGTAGTTGACACTGAGTTAAGGTACATTACTGTAGTGAACTATTGGTCCTTGACACGGAGTTAAGGTACATTACTGTAGTGAACTCTTGGTCCTCAGTAGTTGACACTGAGTTAAGGTACATTACTGTAGTGAACTATTGGTCCTTGACACGGAGTTAAGGTACATTACTGTAGTGAACTATTGATCTTTGACACTGAGTTAAGGTACATTACTGTAGTGTACGTTGTGTCAAAGGTACATTACTGTAGTGTGGATGCTTGGTCCCCAGTAGATGACACAGTGTTAAGGTACATTACTGTAGTGTACGCTGTACCAAAGGTAGTATACACTGTGTCAAAGGCACATCATTGTAGTGGACACGAGTTAAGGTACATTACTGTAGCATCTCGGTAGTTGAGATAAGGTACATTACTATAGTTGACGCTTGGTCCTCGGCAGATGACAATTAGGACACTATTCTTGTACTGAATTGATCCCTTCGCATTTGTCGAGTCTCGGTAGCTCAGTCGGTAACAACGTGGGCTGTCAATCCAGGGGTTGTGAGTTTGAATCCCGGCTCGGCCAACTTTCTTTCCGATGTTTGACAAAAGTCATTGCGACATGCTTCATTTGTCTTCCACCAATGGGCTAAAGTCTATGTTGAAAAGCAGCCAGTTGTATGGAGTACTGGTGTTAGAAAACCAGGAAGCACATGAGTAGGTGATTGATTGATTGATTGATGTTTAACGCCATTTTTAACAATTTCTCAAGTATATCACGGCTGCCAGTTCAGCTACTCATGCATTTCCTGTTTTTTTCGCACCAGTACTCCACACAACAATCTTTCCAAGCAACTGGTTGCTTTTCCACATAGACTTAGCCCATTGGTGGAAAAAGAATGACGCATGTCACATTGACTTTTTGTCAATCGTCCAAAAGAAAGTTGGCCGAGCTGTGATTCGAACTCACAACCCCTGGATTGATAGCCCGCATCGCTACCGACTGAGCTACTGGGGCTCGACACATGAGTAGGTGAACTGCCGTGATATGATTGAGAAATTGTTAAAAACGGCGCTAAACCCCAATCAATCAATCGCATCTCATTTAATACGTTACAATGCATATACATATTATAATACCAATTCAAAATGGCTTTGGACGAGATAAATGATCG
Source organism: Serripes groenlandicus (assembly GCA_031761405.1). NCBI lineage: Eukaryota > Metazoa > Mollusca > Bivalvia > Cardiida > Cardiidae > Serripes > Serripes groenlandicus. The sequence goes on from JASEVX010000555.1 coordinate 50,582, forward strand.
GTAAAATTTTTTTGTCTGAACAACATTGTGTGAAGTTGATCCAACACTCATAACAGCTCTTTTTCCCACAATATTTTAAAATTTGCTTCACATTTACCCTTTCAATACCTCCGCGGCAGAGGACTTTTAAATCATCTAGGCAAAAATACGAAAAATCATCACAAAAGAAAGAAATTTTTATTTAATACGGTTGAAAACATTGTGGAAAAAAAGGAAAAATTACAAAATATGATTAACTTCTCCTTTTTGCCAGAATGTTTACAAAAGAAGTCCGCTGCAGACGCTTCACAGTAAGTGAAAGAGTTAACCCCCCTTTCCCTCATATAGACGCTTTCTGACGCTTCTGCAGCAGAAGGCTTTTTGAAAACATAGTGACAAAAGAAGAAATTGCACAAAACGTGCAATTTCTCCTTTTGCCACAATGTTTTCCACTTTTTGTCATAGGTTATCCATTCAATTATAGAGAAAAAGGAGAAATGATGAGCAATTACTTCTTTTTTCACCATGTTTTCAAAAAAGCCGTCTGCTGCAGAGGCGTCAGAAAGCATCTGTATGAGGGAAAGGGTTAAAGTACTGTGAAACATCTGTGAGTGTAGGGATGACATAGAAGGTTGTACACAAATTGACTGTTGTCATTTTCAGAAACCAATTTGCCTCCAAATAAGAGAATCACGGCAACCAAGGCTATCAGTATCCTTGCATTCAGAGGAAAACAATTTTTATACAAATCATGGCACGAGAATTTTTTAACCTTTCCCGCATATAACAAATCTCAGACAGATCTAGCATTTTGAAAATATCTGACAAAAATATAGATAACTCTAATTGTAAGTGTAACAGTGAAGAAATGATTGTAGCAATAAAAAACTGGGAAAGGGTTAACAAGAGTGCCACAAGCGAACACCAACACTCATTAAAATGAGCATTACCGAATAATTATTAAAACCAGAGTTATGTGACTTGGTATAGACATGCGTATTGTTCCAAGGAACATGTGTACCAAGTTTCATTTGAAAATGTTGAACAGTTTTTGCGTTATAAGGTAAGGTAAAAGTTTTTTGACGACGACGCCAAGGGTATCACAATACCCTGACTTTTTTTCTTTGATAAACCGACAAGCTAAAAAATTGTCTCATCATGAAATATAAAATGCACATAGTAAATTATTCACCAAACTTGGTTAACTATATAATGAATGGATTCTAAAAGGCTAATCATATATATTTGATAAAATACGGTTCACTGAGAAAAGAGAATGTAGCTTTGACTTAACCCTTTCCCACTTGCAGACGCTTTTTGACACATCAACAGAAGACGCTTTTGAAAACATTTTTGGTAAAATGAGAAATTGCTCATAGTGAGAAATTTCTCCATTTGCCACAATGTTTTCAAATGTATTCAGTAATTGTTCTTTTATTTACAGAGATTTTTCATACTTTTGCAAAGATGTTTTCAAAGTTGTCTGCTGCATATTTGTTGTATGTTGGAAAGGGTTTATTTCTCAACCCATTCCCTGATGCATACTACTTTTGATACCTCTGCAACAAATGGGTTCTGTAAATATTGTGAAACAAGATCGCCAAATTCGTCGAAAGATTAATACACTGATCAAGGGGCCATAGAGTGTATGAGGCTACCTGGCTTAATATCTACTTTTGTCTAAACAATATACCTATAAACTAGAAAGGTTGTTTTTATGAAAAAACATATGTCTCCCCATTGCAGTTTGTCAATGACTATTACAATATTGAACAAGGGGAGATAACTTTGCAACGAAGTAGCCCAGAGTTATAATTCTTGCAAGGTGCACAACTTCACATTGCCATCTGTCTATATTCCAAGTTTCAATAAATTCCTTTAAGTACTTTCTTAGTTCTGCTCTGGAGAAAGTTTACACTATTAAAATATTGAACAAGGGGAGATAACTCATAATTATTGCAAGGTGCACAACTTCACATTGCCATCTATCTATGTTCCAAGTTTCAATAAATTCCTTCAAGTAGTTTCTGAGTTCTGCTCTGGACAAAGTTTACACTATTAAAATATTGAACAAGGGGGAGATAACTCATAATTATTGCAAGGTGCACAACTTCACATTGCCATCTATCTATGTTCCAAGTTTCAATAAATTCCTTCAAGTAGTTTCTGAGTTCTGCTCTGGACAAAGTTTACACTATTAAAATATTGAACAAGGGGGAGATAACTCATAATTATTGCAAGGTGCACAACTTCACATTGCCATCTAACTATATTCCAAGTTTCAATAAATTCCTTCAAGTAGTTTCTGAGTTCTGCTCTGAACAAAGTTTACACTATTAAAATATTGAACAAGGGGGAGATAACTCATAATTATGGCAAGGTGCACAACTTCACATTGCCATCTATCTATGTTCCAAGTTTCAATAAATTCCTTCAAGTAGTTTCTGAGTTCTGCTCTGGACAAAGTTTACACTATTAAAATATTGAACAAGGGCAGATAACTTTGCAACAAAGTCGCCCAGAGTTATAATTCTTGCAAGGTGCACAACTTCACATTGCCATCTATCTATGTTCCAAGTTTCAATAAATTCCTTCAAGTAGTTTCTGAGTTCTGCTCTGGACAAAGTTTACACTATTAAAATATTGAACAAGGGCAGATAACTTTGCAACAAAGTCGCCCAGAGTTATAATTCTTGCAAGGTGCACAACTTCACATTGCCATCTGTCTATATTCCAAGTTTCAATAAATTCCTTTAAGTACTTTCTTAGTTCTGCTCTGGAGAAAGTTTACACTATTAAAATATTGAACAAGGGGAGATAACTCATAATTATTGCAAGGTGCACAACTTCACATTGCCATCTATCTATGTTCCAAGTTTCAATAAATTCCTTCAAGTAGTTTCTGAGTTCTGCTCTGGACAAAGTTTACACTATTAAAATATTGAACAAGGGGGAGATAACTCATAATTATTGCAAGGTGCACAACTTCACATTGCCATCTATCTATGTTCCAAGTTTCAATAAATTCCTTCAAGTAGTTTCTGAGTTCTGCTCTGGACAAAGTTTACACTATTAAAATATTGAACAAGGGGGAGATAACTCATAATTATTGCAAGGTGCACAACTTCACATTGCCATCTAACTATATTCCAAGTTTCAATAAATTCCTTCAAGTAGTTTCTGAGTTCTGCTCTGAACAAAGTTTACACTATTAAAATATTGAACAAGGGGGAGATAACTCATAATTATGGCAAGGTGCACAACTTCACATTGCCATCTATCTATGTTCCAAGTTTCAATAAATTCCTTCAAGTAGTTTCTGAGTTCTGCTCTGGACAAAGTTTACACTATTAAAATATTGAACAAGGGCAGATAACTTTGCAACAAAGTCGCCCAGAGTTATAATTCTTGCAAGGTGCACAACTTCACATTGCCATCTATCTATGTTCCAAGTTTCAATCAATTACTTCAAGTAGTTTCAGAGTTCTGCTCTGGACAAACAAAAGTTAAGAAGAAGAAGAATAATAATAAGAATAAGAATAAGAATAACTACAAATACAGCATGTCCCCCCTTTCGGAGAAGGGGAGACATAACAAGAGAGCTGCAAGCGAACACCATTGCTTAACTGCTTTTTTCTAAGTCTAAAAAGGACCATTACGGATGATTTATGACAATGCAGATGACGACGCCGGCAAGGGTATCACAATACCCCAACTTCTTCTTCAAATAGACAAGCTAAAATTGTTTAGAAACGGATTGCTCAAGTTGGGGAGCAGACAAACACTCACTGATTAAATGGCTACACTCCAGGAGAGTCCGGGGTCATTAAGCTTGATATTACACTTAGCAAAGATTTCATGTTCATTCAAATTGTGGTCAAGGTTGGTGAAGATTGGACTAGAGTTGTATTAAATCCTTTAACACTTTCTAAGTCTATGGTCATTTAGATTGATATTACACTTGGCAAAGATTTTATGTTCATTCAAATTGTGGTCAAGGTTGGTGAAGATTGGACAAGTGTTAATTGTATAAATTAACATGGAGAGCACTTCTGTGAAAGCCCATTCGGAAAACAGGGAAAGATAAATGACTCAGAATAAGCAAAAATTATTAAAACATCGTCTTCAAAAATAATAAATTTACTCTTTCCCACAAGTTTGCAAATGCATTTTTATGATTGGACTAGAGTTGTACAAATTAAAGCGTGGAACACTTTCGCATATTCCTAATGTCCAATGATGAAAACAGGTGTAAAGGAAAGATAAAGGACAAGCAATTTTTCTTATTTACATGTCATTTTCAAAAATATAACTTTACCTTGATGTAATTTGAAAACATTGTGGCACAAGGTAAAATGGCTTACCATGAGCAATTTCTCCCTTTGTCACAATGTTTTTAACCCTTTCCCTCATACGACAATTCTGCAGCTGACGACTTTGAACATATTTTGTCAAAAAATGGAAAATTTCTATAATTGAATGGATAACCTATGACCAAAAGTGTAAAACATTGTGGCAAAAGAAAAAATTGCTCATTTTGAGCAATTTCTTCTTTTGTCACTATGTTTTCAAAAAGTCGTCTGCTGCAGAGGCGTCAGAAAGCGTCTATATGAGGGAAAGTGTTAAAGTATATAAATTCCATAAAATTGAAAACATTGTCACAAAAGGAGAACAGATCATTGCCAGCAATTTCTCCTTTTGCCTTAATTGTTTGGAAAATTAAAAAAAAATGCAATTTTTCCCCAAGACCTTTTGAATCACTTGGAGATAATCCATAATAAGGTTTATTTTTTAAACCTTGCATTGCATTTCCTAGGGCTGCCAATGGCTTCTAAAAACCAATTGATTGAAATTGTCTTTTGTCCCTTGGGAACAGAGAGTTTGGATAGATCTTCTACAGGTTTTGTTTGATAATTCTCTAGGATTATATCTATCCCTGTATGGCATCTTTTCACGATCATTTACATGATTGTCAGGTTTCAATACAACATCCCAAGTCATTTCAGTGATTTAGACTAAAATTGCATGCAAACTTTCTTAATCTGTGTTGAGTATCTATTGGATTCCATTTATTGTTCTACTGAAAGGCAAACAATGGCATTTAAAGAATGTCCTTTCGAGTGTAGGTATGATAACGGCTTGGTAAAACAGATTGGGGAACTGGCAATCACGATGTGTCTTAAATTTAGTTGAAAGTGGCATTAACTCTTTTCCACATGTAGACACATTTTGACGCACCTCCAGCAGACTTATTAAAAGCAATTTACCCTTTTGCCTAAATCAACTTCATCATTTTTTTTCTGTCAATTCAATCAATATAATAAGTAACTGTACTTGCGCTTTTTCTAAAATTTGACCTAGTTGTTGACGCAACATGACCAAGTTTCGAACCTGACTGGAATTTGATTCAGAATGTTGTTTTAAGGATCTTTGATATAGATTGGATGAAAAATGTGGTCTTAAATGAGTTCACAAGGTTTTTGGTAAAGTTTGACATAGTGACCTAGTTTTTGACAGCACATGAACTTGTTTTGAAACATATTACCCTATGAGGCAAGTACCCACATCATAGGGTTTGGTTGGCTTATCAGAGAGATAAGGTGGGAAAAGAGCTGTATACCCCTTCTTATCTGGAGCTTTGTTCCATCTCCATCAAATCTCTGTCAAACTTTAGGTCACTCTATCATATTTGAGAAAAACCTTATGAACACTCTTGAAGCCTCATTTTTCTTCATAATTCAATTCAATTCCTCTTTTTGCAACAAGTTTCTGTACATGGGAAAGGCATTAAGAAGGCACGGAAGACAATTATACTGTTTTAAAAGAATATGGCTGCCTGCCTCGAGCAAAATAAACCTAAGAATATTTGTGATAAGTGCACATAGAAGCTTCAACAGGACTGCATGGATCAAAACTGGTTTCAATCATTAGGCCCATTGTTTTTGAGATTCTTTTGGAGGACCATTTAGATAACCTAGCTAAGGGAAAATTTACAATCGTGTCAAGGCTGCTTTCTTGGAATAGTAAACATTTTATAATTGGAGACTTTGACGATCCAGATCTAAGCTGGTTGCAATTGCACTCGGGAAGGTTTTCCTGAAGCATACGGTCTTGCACAGTAAACATTTTACAATTGGAGACTTTAACATATCTGGATCCATAAAGTGGGCGCAATTGCACTGAGGCAGGTTTTCCTGAAGCATACGTCTTGCACAGAAAACATTTTATAATTGAGGAGCTTGACAGGTTTGGCAGAGGATTAGATAATTCGGAAGATGTACTTTTGACTCAACCAAACCCAAAAGAATGGTCTCACTGAGAACAAGCAATTTGTCCTATTCACAAAATCATTTTCAAACTGTTAAATTTTATTTTTTTACAATGGAGGACTTCAAAGTTTAAAATAACTTGTCAAAGACATTGATGTCCTAAATATAACCTGTTAGTCTTAAAAGCAAGTTTAATGAACCCCCAGGGTCTAGTAAATAGGGCAGAGCACACAAAATTAGATCCTAATATCATTGAAGAAAACTCATCTAAAGGCTATTATACCAATTGAGGGACTTTTATTTTGATTAACTCATTGCCACATATAACAACAAGAGCCCCATGAGGGCCTATGCTCTACTGGCATGGTTCTTTGGTCATTTTCAATCCAGAGCATGTATATATGGGCAACAAAGGAATTATGACAATTTCAGGGGCCGTAATCCAGTCTGCATCGGCAGATCTGGCTGGTTTTCAAAAGGAACCAAGCTCTCATCAATATTTAACTACCATCTAAGTTTGGTTAAGATTGGAAAGTAAATGGAGGCTCTATTGTGTTCACAAGTTGTATTTTAGCAATTTTGACAATTTCAAGGGCCATAATCCAGTCATGCATGGGCAGATCTGGCTGGTTTTCTAAAGAAACCAAGCTCTCATCAATATTTAACTACGTTCTTAATTTGGTGAAAGTCAGATAGTAAATGGAGACTGTATTGTGTTCACAAGCTGTATTATAGCAATTTTGACAATTTCAAGGATCTGGCTGGTTTTCGAAAGAATCAGTAATAGGGCTGTATACACAGAAAATTCACAACAACAGAGAGAGAGAGAAGAGAGAAGAGAGGAGAGAGGAGAGAGAGAGAGAGAGAGAGAGAGAGAGAGAGAGAGAGAGAGAGAGAGAGAGAGAGAGAGAGAGAAAAGAGAGGAGAGAGAGAGAGAGAGAGAGAGAGAAGAGAGAGAGAGAGAGAGAGAGAGAGAGAGAGAGAGAGAGAGAGAAGAGAGGAGAGAGGAGAGAGAGAGAGAGAGTCAGACAAAATATAAATATTAACCCTTTCCCACATACAATAAAACGGCAGCAGACGACTTTGAAAATTATCAAGAACTAAATATAGAAAATCTCTATAGATGATAGTATGATTATTGTATTCAGTTGAAATCTTTGTGGCAAATGGAGCAATTGCTCATTATAATCAATTTCTTCTTTTTCCACAATGATTTCAAAAGTCGTCTGCGGCAGAGTCATCAGAAAGCATCTATATGTGGGTGAGGGCTAAAGTGCCTTGGAAAAATGTCTCAATAATTGAATAAAACTCCTTACTGAAAGTATCTCATGAGACTTTGTCACTAACCCTTTACCTCATTATAGATGCTTTCTGACGCCTCTGCAGCAAACGACTTTTTGAAAACAGTCACAAAAGAAGAAATTGCTCAAAACGAGCAATTTCTCCCTTTGCCACAATGTTCTCCACTTTTTGTCATAGGTTATCCATTCAATTATAGAGATTTTCTATTTTTTGTTCAAATAGTCTGCTGCAGAAATGTTGTATGAGGGAAAGGGTTATTAAGTTCCTTAAAATGGAACTGTCTGCAGTGGGGGTAAATAAGGAGAGAACTGGTTGTAATTAACTATCAATAATTCTCTTATGGATCAACCAGAACCTATGATGTTGGTACTCAAAAGAATCCTCTCGATGAGATGATTCTTTTGAGTACAAACAACAAAGAGTTTGAGTGTCAAATAAGGATTATGTAATATGAAATATGCACTTTATCTAGAACTCTGACTGTGTGTCTATATTGTAGGGATAAACAGTTGTTAACCCTTTAACTAATACACAAATCTTTTGATGCCTCTGCAGCTGAAGATTTGACAAAAACATTGTCAGAAAGAAGGTGATTGCCATGCAATTTCCCTTTCCCTACAATGGTTCTTTACCCATGCCATCTCATGTCAAATTTCTTCAATTGCAACAGTGTTTTCAAGAACTTATCTACTGCAGTCCCATTAATATTACAAAAAATCGTTGAAGCAAAAGAATAAAACAAGACTATTTTCATAGACATTTTTTTACAAAACGGCTTCCTTTTAACGCAATCAGTTGTAATTTGTCTCCTTCAAGCTTTTAAAATTGTCTCATCTACTAAGTTCTTATGTTTTAGAGCTCTGTTTAACCCTTTCCCTCATATAGACGCTTTCTGACGCCTCTGCAGCAGAAAGCTTTTTGATAACATAGTTACGAAAGAAGAAATTGCTCAGCACGAGCAATTTCTCCTTTTGCCACAATGTTTTCCACTTTTAGTCATAGGTTATCCATTTAATTAAAAAGATTTTCCATTTTTTGACAAAATATGTTCAAAGTCGTCTGCTGCAGAATTGTTGTATGAGGGAAAGGGTTAATGACCCAACTTCTCTTTATCTTAGAATTAGTCTTTAACACTTTGCCAGATACAGACAATTGACATCTTTGCAGCAGACCAGTTTCCAAAACATTTTTGGGAATGGAGATATTGGTCCTTTTCAGCTCTGTATTTATTTCATATTCTCTAAAGCGGACGACTATCAATATTTCATACCCAGGTAAACCCTGAATCATTTCCCACATTTAGATTCACTTTGACATATCTGACACCGACAACATTTATAAACAGTCTGGAATAAAAAGAAATTGAATAAATTGCTCTTTTTGCCAAGCTGTTTCCATCTTTATTAAATAATCAAACTATCATTTATAGAGATGTTCTTTATTTTTACCTTGATTTTTTCAAACTTGTCTGAAACTTTGTTGTATGTGGGAAAGGGTGAACTCATTATCAGAAAAGACATAAATTTTGAAAATACGATTTTGTGACAAAGTTAAAAATAAATCATTGAATCGAGTGGAAAAGTCGTCTGCTGCAATTGCTTCAAAATGTGTTTGCATGAAGTAAAAGGTTAAGTCATTTGCATCAGAGGCGGCATTACATTTAGACTTATGTCAAGAAGAGACAAAGAAAAGAACCAGTGTTGTTTCCAGTATGCTAGTCTGGATTAACCCTTTCCCTCATATAGACGCTTTCTGACGCCTCTGCAGAAGACACCTTTTCGAAAACATAGTGACATAAGAAGAAATTGCTCAAAACGAGCAATTTCTCCTTTTCACACAATGTTTTCCACTCATAGGTTATCCATTCAATTATAGAGATTTTCTATCTCTTGACAAAATAGGTTCAAAGTCGTCTGCTGCAGAATTGCCGTATGAGGGAAAGGGTTAAGTCCTATAAAAGTTAAAATATTATCCTATTCCCATATGCAGAGGCATTTTGACACATCACACAACTTTTGAAAACTTTGTGGTAAAACAAGAAATTGCTCAAGGTGAGAAATTTCTCCTTTCGCCACAATCTCTACCCAATTATGATACTTCCATTTTATTTTATAGAGATTTTCCATATTTTTGCCTAGATCTATTCAAAGTTGTGTGCTGTTGGTTTGTTGTATGTGGGAAAGAGCTTAACCCTTTCCCTCATATAGACGCTTTCTGACGCCTCTGCAGCAGACGGGGTTTTGAAAACATAGTGACAAAAGAAGAAATTGCACAAAACGTGCAATTTCTCCTTTTGCCACAATGTTTTCCACTTTTTGTCATAGGTTATCCATTCAATTATAGAGATTTTCTATGTTTTGACAAAATATGTTCAAAGTCGTCTGCTGCAGAATTGTCGTATGAGGGAAAGGGTTAAACAACATTAAATTAACCCTTTCCCCCCACAGATATATGCATAAATTGCATCTGCAGCAGACAATATTTGAAAACAGTGTAGCAAAAGAAGAAATTGTCTCTGTTTAACCCATTACTTCACATGGCTTTTCATAGGTCGTTTGCTTTACAATCATCAGACAAACAATTTCACCAATCTAGAAAACGACTTCACATGGCTTTTCATAGGTCGTCTGCTTTACAATCATCAGACAAACAATTTCACCAATCTAGAAAACTGAAAGAATTATATTGATGAAATATTTCAATAAAAGGTGAAATTGCTCGTTTCGAGCAATTTGAACTTTTATTGAAGTGTTTTCCAAAGTCATCTGCAGCAGCAGCTGGCGTCAAATGTCGTCTACGTGAAGTAATTGTTTAATAACTTAACCTATATTTCTAGTGATGTTCAATAATAGTTCTTCCTACAATGTTCTCAAAGTCGTCAGCTGAAATTTTGGCACGTCTTATATTCTCCAATCTATTTGTAGCTGATATAATTTGACAAAAAGAAAATATTTTCACAAATCAACCTCGCTTTCCAACAACATGCAGACGACTTTTGACTCATCTTCAGCTGACAACTTTTGAAAACATCATAGTAAAGGGATACCAATATTTTTGACTAGATAATTTCAAAGTCGTCTGCTGCAGATTTATTGTATCTGGAAAACCATCCAACAGATATATGTCTACTAAGTCAACAGTCCATAACCCTTTCCCTCATAAAGACGCTTTCTGACGCCTCTGCAGCAGACAGCTTTTTGAAAACATAGTGACAAAAATAGAAATTGCACAACGTGCAATTTCTCCTTTTGCCACAATGTTTTCCACTTTTAGTCATAGGTTATCCATTATTTGATAAAAATATGTTAAAAGTCCTCTGCTGCAGAATTGTCGTATGAGGGAAAGGGTTAAACAACATTAAATTAACCCTTTCCCCCCACAGATATATGCATAAATTGCATCTGCAGCAGACAATATTTGAAAACAGTGTAGCAAAAGAAGAAATTGTCTCTGTTTAACCCATTACTTCACATGGCTTTTCATAGGTCGTTTGCTTTACAATCATCAGACAAACAATTTCACCAATCTAGAAAACGACTTCACATGGCTTTTCATAGGTCGTCTGCTTTACAATCATCAGACAAACAATTTCACCAATCTAGAAAACTGAAAGAATTATATTGATGAAATATTTCAATAAAAGGTGAAATTGCTCGTTTCGAGCAATTTGAACTTTTATTGAAGTGTTTTCCAAAGTCATCTGCAGCAGCAGCTGGCGTCAAATGTCGTCTACGTGAAGTAATTGTTTAATAACTTAACCTATATTTCTAGTGATGTTCAATAATAGTTCTTCCTACAATGTTCTCAAAGTCGTCAGCTGAAATTTTGGCACGTCTTATATTCTCCAATCTATTTGTAGCTGATATAATTTGACAAAAAGAAAATATTTTCACAAATCAACCTCGCTTTCCAACAACATGCAGACGACTTTTGACTCATCTTCAGCTGACAACTTTTGAAAACATCATAGTAAAGGGATACCAATATTTTTGACTAGATAATTTCAAAGTCGTCTGCTGCAGATTTATTGTATCTGGAAAACCATCCAACAGATATATGTCTACTAAGTCAACAGTCCATAACCCTTTCCCTCATAAAGACGCTTTCTGACGCCTCTGCAGCAGACAGCTTTTTGAAAACATAGTGACAAAAATAGAAATTGCACAACGTGCAATTTCTCCTTTTGCCACAATGTTTTCCACTTTTAGTCATAGGTTATCCATTATTTGATAAAAATATGTTAAAAGTCCTCTGCTGCAGAATTGTCGTATGAGGGAAAGGGTTAAGGTAAAACTACTGCTTGCAATTTGCAATTGGTGAGGGCTTAGAACAGTATCTATGTTTCTAGCATCACATTTGATCACACTCCACTCTGTGCAAGTCAGTTATCTTATAACTTAACCCTTTCCCATAAATAGATGCTTTCTGCCGCTTCTGCATCAGATACCTTTTGAAAACAGTTCGACAAAACGAGCAATTTCTCCATTTGCCACAACTTATTAGTCGCCCGGCAGAAGCCCGCGACTTCTATTTTTAATAGGTTTTCGGAAATCACATGGGAGGGGGGGTTATTATTAGATATTTTTTTTTTTTAAATGTCTTGAACATATTACAATTGCGTTTGTTTAAAAATACTAAGTTATGACACATCTAAAATGAAATAAATATTCCGATGTTTTAAGTATGTGCAGTTTCTTTATTTTGACTGGCATTTACGTTTTTGTGTTTTATTTACGAAGACAAAACAGTCCCTATTAGCTAGACTGCGATACTTTATTTTCATAAACTATGTAATCAAAAGGCGATAACTACAAACCTTTACGTCGCACAGTCTATAATTTGTTTACATACGCTGCTTGCGATATCGATATGAAAAATCACGTCGAATTCTCCTTTTAATAGATAAGTATCAACATAAACTGGTAACAGAAACAAAAATAAGAAATAATTTGTGAAAATATGTCTCAAATATAAGCCTATGTATCGGTCGTGAACGTCGAAACGCCTTTTTCTCAGTTCGTGACCTAGTTTCATATTGCCAAAATGTAAACAAAGCGAAGTAACCGGAAGTAAAATGTAAACTTAGAAAAGTGACTTGGTTATGCAGACAACATGACAAATTGATTTTTCTTAAACGTCACGAAACGAGTGCATGGGTCGAATGTAGGAGAAAGAAAGATAATATAGAAATGCTTTTTTCTCTCGAATGCAGTGGAATAAAACATGCACTAAAGCTTTGCCTGATTTTTTATTCACTTTCTTCGATGTCTGACACTACGACTCGATGATGCCTGACACGAGGGTAAACATTTCGAAAGAATGCTCAAACACCTTATTACAGATAGATAGCTAATATTACACACTTAAATGATTAAATATATGTGATATTAAATATTGAAACAAATTAAGAGAAGAACAAATTCTGATAAACAATAGATTTAGAAATAAAGAAAATCTGCTCTTTCGCACCCAATTAATTTCATACTTGCCACATATATTGTATGCATCAACGATTTAGATAAACAATTTAGCTGATATATTGTTACAAGTGTGCTCTACTTGTGAAATAATTAGTATTAACAAGAGCTGTCGGAGGACAGCGCGCTCGACTACAGGCCGCTTATTCACATAAAGCACTATTTCATGATATTGCACTTAAGTACTATTGAATCATATTATATACTCTATATGTAAAAGCAACTGAATAGATATACATACATTTAAATATAATTTAAAAATAAAATTTCCTAAGTCAGTCAAGGTCCATTACTCAATATTTAGGATACAATGGAGTTATCTAACCTAATTGTACGATGGTCCTTAACAAATATGTGAAGTATGAAGTGATTTGAATGATGTAACTTTAACGTTGAGCTAAACGCAAATGTTAAAACTGACTTGAGTCCAAAATTAGCAAAACCTTAAAAAAAGGTTTTCCTAATGTTTGACACCATGCAAAACCCGTTTGATATGTTGAAGAATTATATTTAATAAATAAATGATCGCAATTAGAAAGAAATGTAACCAAAAATTAAGAATTTATCTAAAATCTCAAAATCAAACAAAAATCATGTTTTTTACCCCCTAAAAGTCACACTCAGCATCTTCAACATACAATGTGAAGAAAGGTATTACATGTAATTATATTCCAAATATGGAAGCCCTAACACAAATACTTATTTAGAAAAACAAGCAAATTCATGAAATTTATATCCCCCGCTTGCAGGAAATATTGTAGAATAAAGTCCGCCGAAAGTGACGATCGAACTTGGCCTAGGTTGTTACCAAGTTTGAAAAAAAAATGGTTCACATTTGTGGCAGTTATTGCACGGAAACGGCAACAAACGACATTTTTTGTTAAATAAGGGGCCATAACTCCACCGAATAAAGTCTGGCGAAAGTGACGATCGAACTTGGCCTAGCCCTTAAGGCATTTAACCTTGTTACCAAGTTTGAACAAAAACGGTTCACATTTGTGGCAGTTGTTGTACGGAAACGAAGTGTGACAGACAGACAGACAAACCCAAATCAATAACCCCCCTTTTTTCTTCGAAAAAGCGGGGGATAATTAGAAAATTAAATGAAAAAGCCAACTTGCCCTAAAACTTTAACCACCCAAAAGCATGTGTTTTACCGCAAACAGAAGGTCACACTCAGCATCTTCAGCATATAATATGAAGAAATGTAATAAATGTAATTATTTTCCAAATATGAAAGCCCTAGCACAAGTACTTATTCAGAAAAAATTAAAAAAATTAAATAAAATCCTACTTGCCCCAAAACTTTAACCACCGAAAATCATGTTTTTTACCCCAAAAAGAAGGTCACACTGAGCATCTTCAGCATTCAATGTGAAGAAAGGTATAAGATGTAACTATATTCTAAATATTAAAGCCCTAGCACAAACTCTTATAGAGAAAAATTAAAAAATTAAATGAAAATGCCAACTTGCCCTAAAACTTTAACCACCCAAAATCATGTCTTTTACCCCAAAAAGAAGGTAAAACTCAGAATCTTCAGCATACAATATAAAGAAAGGTATTAGATGCAATTATATTCCAAATATGAAAGCCCTAGCACAAGTACTTATTGAGAAAACAAAAATAAAAAAAATAAAATCCAACTTGCCCTAAAACTTTAACCCGAAAATCATGTTTTTTTTCCCAAAAGGAAGGTCACACTCAGCATCTTTAGCATTCAATGTGAAGAAAGGTATAAGATGTAACTATATTCCAAATATGAAAGCCCTAGCTAGCACAAATACTTATGAATGAAAATCCCAACTTGCCCTAAAACTTTAACCGGACGCCGACGCCGACGCCGGGGCGAGTAGTAAAGCTCTCATATTCTTCGAATAGTCGAGCTAAAAAGGAGGAAGTTCATGTCTTCAGCAATTTAACCGTTTTCTCAATGTTTTAAGCGTTTAAAGGTTTTCATTGTTGCTTCAGACATGGAAAGAGTTTAATAGCTTTTTATTGCATGTAGATTTAAATCCCAAAATGTATTAATTTGTTTGTTTTTTTGACAAATACAAAACATCCAAAATCCTGACCAAAAGAAATCCTGAAATTTGTAGATCTATGTGGAATTTCAAAAATCCTGGAATTAGTCCTTATGAAAACATTATGTGTATGTTTAGACTAATGAAAGTCAAGAATACATGTGTTTTAAAAAATAAATCAATGCAGTCTTTTCCGGCGACATTGATGCCTTGCATCAACTTTTCTTGTATCTTCATTTATGGAGCTTATCCATATTATAGCTCAGATTATTTTAAAGTCGTCTGTTGCAGATTTGTTGTATGTGGGAAAGGGTTAAACTTTTACCTGACAGGGGTGGCAAAATCCATTGTATTTTTGTCCATATTGCCCAGCTTATCCCAGAGCCTGTACAGACAAGTGAAATTTTGTAGGGATTCACTATATAAATATCATACGGACAAGTGCAAAATAGCATTTTAAAACAAGAGGGCCATGATGGCCCATGAATCGCTCACCTGATTTTTTTTTTTTTTTTCACTTTAGCTATATAAACCTCGCCCCCTGGCAGCAATAGTTTCCGACCAATCAACTTGGCTTGAGAGAATCTGATAGAGGGTCACCCTAGGAAGATTTCTACAAAATTACTTGAAAATCGGCCAGATACTTTTGGAGGAGAAGATTTTTTAAGTTTTCACTATAGCCATATAATGCAAAATAGCCCTGCCTACTGGCGGCCATGTTTTTTGACCAATCAACATGGCTTGAAGGAATCTGAAAGTGGGTCATCCAAGGAACATTTCTACAAAATTATTTGAAAATCGGGCAGACACTTTTGGAGAAGAAGATTTTTTAAGTTTGCACTATAGCCATATAAGACAAAATAGCCCCGCCCCCCCCCCCCCCCCCCATGTTTTTCGACCAATCAACATGGCTTGAAGGAATCTGATAGAGGGTCACCCAAGGAACATTTCTACAAAATCATTTGAAAATCAGCCTGACACTTTCGGAGGAGAAGATTTTTTAAGTTTTCACTATAGCCATATAAGGCAAAATAGACCCCCCCCCCCCCCCCCCCCCCCCCCCCCCCCCTGGCGTACATGATATGGTATGTACAATAGCCTGAAATTGAAACATTTAAATATCCTTGTGACCTGTGCCAAAATTACATGTTCAGCCTGGAATTTAAACAATTAAATATCCTTGTGACCTGTGCCAACAATAATTGTATAGCCTAGAATTTAAATAATTCAATAACCTTGTGACCTGTGCCAACAATAAATGTACAGCCTGAAATTTAAACAATTCAATAACCTTGTGACCTGTGTCAAAAATAAATGTACAGCCTGGAATTTAAACAATTCAAAAACCTTGTGACCTGTGTCAACAACAAATGTATAGGGTAACTATGCTTATTTTCAGGGGGGAAGGGGCCGTTAAACGGCCCCTTTTATATAAGGAAAAAAAGCCCTGTAGCCTAAAATATAAATAATTCAATAACCGTGTGACTTGTGTCAAAAATAAATGTACAGCCTGGAATTTAAACAATTCAATAACCTCGTGACCTGTGTCAAGAGTAAATGTATTCAAATGTAGGTAAACGACAGTAATAAATCACAAGTAGATGCATTTTAACGCAATGGATAACTTTTGAAAACATTCTGGCAATAGAAGAAATTGCTCATAATGGTTACAAGTCTATTAAATAATTAAACTAATAATTTATCGAGAGTTTTCATATTTTTGTCTAGATGTTTTCAATGTCGTCTGCTGGAGATTTGTCCAGCTGAGATGTGCTGGTAGATCTGGATGTACCTTCCTGTCTACTGGGGGCACAATTTGACTTAGTTTTGTGAAATGTAATGTGCGATATGATATTCAATATTATAATGTATTTATAGATACATAATGAACTATTTAAAATGGTTATTTCTGTGTACAACACACACAGATTGAAAACCTAGAACCTCATTTGGGATATTAAGTTTTCGTCAGGCACTGAAAACCTATGTTCTCCAAAAAACCAATGATCTCAGACGATGGAATTAGATTCTCATGCGACAATAAAGGTTCTCCGAGTTAAAGTGAAAATGGCTTTCCATGCTCTTTCCCATCAGCTAGATTTCATGCAGTTCATTTTATATTATTGTCTGTGTAACCTGTTGCATGATGGATACGTAACAAGGTTAATTTGCAGGGCAACATTAAGTTAACTGACCTTAATATGTATTCATCATATAACAGTTCAATTTACGCAGTCCATGATTGGTCTAAAATCATTGGCTGTGTGAGCATGTAAACACCTACTTTGTAAGGTTTCCTCAATAACAGTTGATAAATGAACGCTTGAGTCAATGTAATTACAGATATCCTACATCAGTGTCAACAACAGACAGACTCAGAGGTCTAGATAAGGAGGAGTAAACAGGCCCTTACATCACACATAATCTCTCTAATCAACTAACGTAGCCCAATCTTGTGCGTGTTTCAAAACAAGAGGACCATTATGGTCCTATATTGCTCACCTGATTTAATAGAACTTAAACAGTTTTCAATATTCTAACACTATACATATAAGGAAATCAAGGGTTAGGGTTAGGACCAACAATTTCGGTAGCGATTCACCCTAGAGACAATTCTGCTAAATAATTGCTTTTATGATATACATATAAGGAAAACCAGAAAAAAAAATCTGGTGGCAAGGTTTTTAAATTGATAGAAACTACTTTATATCAGGCGTCTGCTTCAGAATTGTTGTATGAGGGAAAGGGTTAATTCCTCCTTTGTCTAGGATTGTGTTCTGGTTTTACCATTATTTTGCATCAGACCAACCATATCTGTTTCCAGAATGAACGAATGTCATCCAAGGAGACAGATGTCTATATAAGCCCTTCTAATTACAATAAATGAAGGAAGGAGCGAGGACATTTCTTGGAAATATTTAAGCCTCGTTGGGTAAGAAGGGGTCATGTTCTTTGTGTGTTACAATGAAGTCTATGGCGAGTCTATGCTTACTGTCATACTACTCTTGCCACATGATTTATCCTACATTTTACATTTCTAGAAAAGATTACCGTACTTTAACCCTTTCGCTCATACAACAATTCTGCAGCAGACAACTTTGAACATATTTTGTCAAAAAATAGAAAATCTATATACTTGAATGGATAACCTATGACTAAAAGTGGAAAACATTGTGGCAAAAGGAGAAATTGCTCGTTTTGAGCAATTTCTTCTTTTGTCACTATGTTTTCAAAAAGCCGTCTGCTGCAGAGGTGTCGAAAAGCGTCTATATGAGGGAAAGGGTTACAGCAGATGGCTTTGAAAACAGTTAGGTAAAAACACAGAAACTCTCTATAAGTAAATGTTTATTTACTGAACGAAATGAAAACATTGTGGCAAAAGGAGAAATTGCTCATTGTGAATAATTTCTTCTTTGTCACAATATTTGCAAAGTCTTCTGTTGCAGAGTCGTCAGAAAGTGTCTAAATGTGTCTGTTGGAGGGAAAGAGATAAAACCCCCTTTTGGTTTGTTGGACCGATTTCTTGTAATGAAGAAAATGCAAATATTTTATGCATTCCTGTTGCAAATTTGTCTATCTGTTGGTTAAATTCTCTTCATTTTAGGTCATACTTTACACACCTCTAAAGCAGATCTGTTTTAAGAACAAGAGGGCCATGATGGCCCTGGATCGCTCACCTTAATTATACAATGTACTACAATGCAAAATACATCAGGACAATTATTCTGAATGCAACCTCCACAGTGTTAACAAGATTTTCCTTCATTTGGCCTAGTGATCTATATTTTTTTACCTGATATGACCCATATTCCAACATGGACTAGATATTATCAAGACAACATTCTGACAAATTTTCAACTTGCTCAAAGTAAAAATGCGGCCTCCGGAGTTTGAACAATATTTTCCTTTATTGACCTTGTTTCTGACCCTACATGATCCATATTCGATCTTGGCTTAGATATCATTTAGATAAACATTCTCATAAAATGTCAAGCTGCTGTAGCAAAAAATGCGTCTTCTACAGAGTTAACAAGATGTTCCTTCAATTTAGCCTAGTAACCTAGTTTCTGACCCAATATGACCCATATTCAAACTTTACCTAGATATCTTTAAGACAAACATTCTCATAAAATGTCAAACTGCTGAAGCAAAAATTGCGGCCTCTAGAGTGTTAACAAGATTTTCCTTCAATTTGACCTAGTGACCTATTTTTTGACCCAACATGACCCTTGATCGAACTTGACTTACATATCATCAAGAAAAACATTCTGATAAAGTTTCATCATGCTAAAGTTAAAAATGCAGTATCCAGAGTGTTAACAAGATAACCCTTCAATTTGGCCTAGTGACCTAGTTTTTAACCCAGCATATTCGAACTTGGCCTAGATAACATTTAGACAAACAGTCTGACCAAATTTCAAGCTGCTTAAGCAAAAAATGCGGCATCCAAAGTGTTAACAAGGTTTTCCTTCAATTTGGCCTAGTGACCTAGTTTTTGACCCTGCATGACCCATATTCAAACTTGACCTAGATATCATTTAGCTCAACATTCTGACCAAATTTCAAGCTGCTGAAGCAAAACATGCGGCTTCTACAGAGTTAACAAGATTTTCCTTCAATTTGGCCTAGTGACCTAGTTTCTGACCCAATATGACCCATATTTAAACTTGACCTAGATATCTTTAAGACAAACATTCTGACAATATTTCAACATGCTCAAGTTGAAAAATGTGGCCTCTACAGTGTTAACCAGATTACCCTTCAATTTGGCCTAGTGACCTAGTTTCTGACCCGATATGACCCATATTTAAACTTGACCTAGATATTTTTAAGACAAACATTCTGACAAAATTTCAAACTGCTGAAGCAAAAATTGTGGCCTCTAGAGTGTTAACAAGATTTTCCTTCAATTTGACCTAGTGACCTATTTTTTGACCCGACATGACCCATGTTCGAACTTGACCTACATATCATCAAGACAAACATTCTGATAAAGTTTCAACATGCTCAAGTTGAAAATGTGGCCTCCAGAGTGTTAACAAGATTTCGCTTCAATTTGACCTAGTGACCTCGTTTTTGACCTCATATGGCCCAGTTTCGAACTTGTCCAAGATTTGATGGAGATGAATGTTCTGATACACTTTCATGAAGATTGGATGCAAAATGTAGCCTGTAGAGTGTTAACAAGCTGAAATGTTGACGACGCACGACGGACGACGCACGACGCACGACGCACGGACGACGGACAAAATGTGATCACAATAGCTCACCTTGCACTTCGTGCATAGGTGAGCTAAAAAGAGGGAGAAATAATAACAGTAAATCATTTTTCCTATTCATGCAACAATGACAACAAAAATTGAAATTTTCTAACAGAGACGAAATAGATGTTATTTATGTAACAGTGTTACATGTGCATCATATTCCTGTAGAATGATTTCTTACATCTTCCCTTATTTTGATGACTTTTTATTACATCTAGAAAAGGAATGAGTTATTGAAAACAAAGTTGGAAAAGGAGAAATTGCTTAGAAAATAAAATTGTTTTAAATCTTTGTATGTAAGTTTCTTCAGAATATCTATATGGTAAACTGTTAACCCTTTCCCACATACAAAAGTTTTGCAGTAGAAGACTTTGAAAACCTCTAGGCAAGAGTATGGAAAATCTGTATGAAAACATGGCTATTGAATAGAAGTCAAAACATTGAGGAAAAGGAGCTAATTTCTCCTTTTGCCACAATCATTTAAAAAGATGTCTACTAAAGACGTATCAAAACGCATCTGCATGTGGGAAAAAGGTTAAGATATATGCTTACAAAATCAAGAACAAGAGGGCCATGATGGCCCTGGACTGTTCACCTGAGTCATGAAATGTGATTTGTCATGCCAACCACAATAACTCATTTTGCAGTCAGGTAAGCCAATGCAAGAGGCCCAAGAGGACCACATAGCGAAAAACCCACACCCTATGTTGCCTGTCTTTTGTCAAGTTAATATGACTAAGAAGGTCACCCAAGAAATGTTTATGTACCAAAATGATATTGGAACTCTTTTAAAAAAAATAAACACAAATTTTATGTTTATTGCAGGTTACCTTGCATAGATGGTTGCATAACAGTGTCATCACTTGTTAATGTCAATGTAGAAGTACTTAACCCTTTCCCTCATATAGACGCTTTCTGACGCCTCTGCAGCAGACGGCTTTTTGAAAACATAGTGACAAAAGAAGAAATTGCACAAAACGTGCAATTTCTCCTTTAGCCACAATGTTTTCCACTTTTTGTCATAGGTTATCCATTCAATTATGAAGATTTTCAATGTTTTGACAAAATACGTTCAAAGTCGTCTGCTGCAGAATTGTTGTATGAGGGAAAGGGTTAACAAATCCTAATTTTCCAAAATTTGCAGACGAACATGACCATGCATGTATGTTAACATTGCTCGTTCGTACTTAAAATTGTTAGACCTGTTCTTACTAGAAATATTGGTGGCGCACAGAAGATACGTTTTTCTTATCTGTACAGTAAACATAGTTTTGTCTACATAAAAAAAAAAATTACTACAAAAAATGTCTTTGTTGTTTAGGAATTACCATGACTGAAATATTTCTGACATAATTAGAGAAATCCGTTTTTAAGGTAAGTACATTTACCCATTTGACTAATTGTGAACCAGTTTAAACCAGTTCTCTTTGTCAACATGATTCGGGTGTCCAAGCCGTTCATTTGACTTTTTGAACATCGCAAGTAAATTGCGTTGAGCCCTTTCACCAATTTATCGAAATACAAATGAAATGAAATGAAGTTATAACTTCTGCCTTATATATACACGTTGAAACGCTTGAGCAATAAAACATCAAATTCTAATTATCATTGGCAGTTATCGCCTTCAAAAACTATAACAGTTTGAAACTTACAAACGGTCCGAAAGTAAAAGTAACATATCAATTAGCTGATCAGACTGGAGTTGGACTGATTAAAAAAAAGTTAGACTGAACAACTTAGACTGATTAGCAAACACTTTTAAAGAAGATATTTAACCCATGCATTTTCCATCAAACAGCAGGGAGCAATTACATAACACGATTGTCACACCTTACTGGACCAATTATTGGACAGCCTATCTCGTTTACGTCATGGTAAGTGACTGTTTGGAACAAAGCCCTGTGTACTGTATAGAATTTTATTGGTTTCTCGTTTACAAAGTGACATATAGCGTAGGTATTAAGTGAGAATTAAGAAAATATCTGGACCTATTTTTTTTACAAGTTTTAGGATTGAAATCGGTCCGGGCTGGCCAATTTTCGGAGGCCTGATCTCTATGTATAAAACAGGTGAACCCCCAGGGCGGGGCCAATTTTGACCGCAGGAGTATAATTTAAACAATATTGGTAGAAGACCACTAGAGTATTGTACTCACCATATATCTAAGCTTTAGGCCTTTTCATTTCAGACAAGAAGATTTCTAAGTTTTCCCCCATACATCTCTTTATAAAACAGGTGACCCCTTGGGTGGGGCCAGTTTTGACCACAGAGGCATAATTTGAATTATCTTGGTAGTAGACAACTAGATAATGCTTCACACCAAATATCTAAGCTCTATGCCATTCAGTTCAAGACAAGAAGATTTTTTAAGTTTTCACTATACACATATAAAAGGAAAACAAGCCCTGCCCCCTGAGGGCAATGTTTTTCAACGAATCTGAAATATTTGAACAATCTTAATAGAGGGTACCCCAAGCAACATTTGTGCAAAATAATTTTCAAATCGAGCTTGTACTTTTGGACAAGAAGATTTTTAAAGTTTTGGCAATTTTCCCCTTTTCTGATGCCGCTGCAACCAAAGTTCAACTTGGAACTAAATTCTTTGAATACCTTTTAAAGAAGACCACCTAAGGAACATTCCTGTGAAGCAGTTTTGAAATCAGTCCATTGGTTTAGTAGAAGTCATTTGTAGGAAATTGTTAGCAGACATACAGACAGACGACAACGGACGGTGAGTGATCACAAAAGCTCACCTCGCACTTCATGCTTAGGTGAGCTAAGTACATGCACTGAAATGACAAGCATGTAAGGGTTAAAGCCTTTCCCACATATAGACACATTTTATAGCTTCTGCAGCTGACGACATTAAAAACAGTGTGTCAAAGCAGAATTTCCTAAAAAAAAGAGCAATTTCTCCATTTACCAAATGTTTTCAACCTCTTTTCATTAATTATTATTACATTAAAATATATTTTTATATAAAATTAGCCTGCTGCAGATTTGTTGTACGTGGGAAAAGGGTTTAATCTTTCATGGTTAAGTTATAATAAGATTCTTTCCCATTCTGTGAAAGCATTAAGCCTTAACCTTATATGACGATTCTGCAGCAGATGACTTTTAACATGTTTTGTCAAACAATAGAAAATCTCTGTAATTGAATGGATAACCTATGACTAAAGGTGGAAAACATTGTGCCAAAAGGAGTAATTGCTCCTTTTGAGCAATTTCTTCATTGTCACTATGTTTTCAAAAAGCTGTCTACTGCAGAGGCATCATAAAGCTTTTATATCAGGGAAAGGGTTAAACACATTAATTTCTTACGTCTTTCCCAATGAGATCATCCTTGTTTTCCACGATACCCCAGGGTGCAATACCAATTGCAATAATTTTGTTCTTTGTTTTTAGAGTTCTGTCACTGATGGCATCCCCAACATGGTGTGTCACACCTGAAACATATAAAAACAACGTCAAGCAAACCAGTTGAAACATACAGCTTGTCTTCATTAAGGTATTGATGATGATAATGGTAATAATGATGATGATGATGATGATGATGATGATGATAATGGTGATTATGATAATGATGCTGATGATGGGTATGATGATGGTGATGATTTACATAAGTCCATGAAATATAATAATTTCAAAGCTACAAGCAAACCAGCTGTAACATAAATTTTGTCTTCATGATGATGATAATGATGATGATGATGATATTTATGATGATAATAATGATGATGATGATGATAATGATAATAATGATGATGATGATGATGGTGATGATGATGGTGGTGGTTTACATAAGTTCAAGCAAACCAGTTGTAACATCTTAACCATTTGGCTAAAACACCTCTGCAGTTGACATTAGGTTATTATAAGAGCAAGAAACACAGAACCACTGAAAAGCTTATTATCCCTGTTGACAGTAAGTTATTGTAAGAGCAAGAAACACAGCACCACTGAAAAGCTTACAAACCCTTTCTCACAGATCTGAAGCAGATGACTTTCAAAACATCATGGTCAGAATAAAGAAAATCTCTAACAGGAATGTATAATTATTGAAAAGATTAGAAACCATGGTTGTGGTAAAACCTCTGGAGACATTACTCATTATGTCTATTTTAGCCACATTGTTTTCAAAAATTGTCTGCTGTAGAAGAGTCAGAACAGGTCTGTATGTGGTAAAAATGATTCTGTACAAGGCAGAGCTCTAGATAAGGGGCATGTTGCATGTTCTAAAATCCTTCTTTGACCCTATAACCTGATGTGGGTACTCAAATGAATTGTCTCAATGAGACAATTCATTTGAGTACCCACAACATTGGGTTTGAATGGAAAATAAGAAAGATATTGTGGGGAAAAGAGCTGTATACCTCTCCTTATCCCTTTCCCTCATAATACAATTCTGCAGCAGACGACTTTCAACATATTTTGTCAAAAAGTAGAAAATCACTATAATTGAATGGATAACCTATGACTAAAAGTGGAAAACATTGTGGCAAAAGGAGAAATTGCTTCTTTTGTCACTATGTTTTCAAAAAGCCGTCTGCTGCAGAGGCGTCAGAAAGCATCTAAATGAGGGAAAGGGTTATCTGGACCTCGGACAAAGGGTACACAGGTTTGAGATATCACAGAAACCCCTCATTTGTAGGGCACAGCTCAAATAAAAATTATTATTGCTGAAGTCAGTTTGATACATGATATGTTATGTATTTATTACATAGAGTTGCAGGGTTCATTCTAGCCCACGCCGCACCTTTTGCGTAAATGACGCATAATCTTTTATATTATTGCATAAAAATTCCAGACATTAGTGTCACACATTTCCCCCCGTTATTCGATTAAACTGGATCTTATATTCTGAACCCATAAGAACTATTCAAACATGGCCACAATGCTTAATATAACATAAATTTTTATTGGCTACGTCGCCCAATATGAACAAATCACATTGCTTGATACTGCAAGTGGATGATAAACAAGAGGGCCAAGATGGCCCTAAATCAATCACCCGAGTCTTTGTAAAACAAGTGACCCCCTGGGTGGGGTCATTTTGACCCCAGGGCTATTATTTGAACAAGATTGGTAGAAGTCCAATAGATGAAGCTACATACCAAATATCAAAGTCCTGGGCCTTCTCCTTTTAGACAAGATTTTTTTAAGTTTTTTCCCTATATGAGTCTATGTAAAACAAGTGACCCCCGGGGAGGAGTCATTTTTGACCCCAGGGCTATAAATTGAACAATCTTGGTAGAGGTCCACTAGATGAAGCTACATACCAAATATCAAAGGCCTGGGTCTTCTACTTTTACCCCAGGGCTATAATTTGAACAATCTTGGTAGAGTTCCACTAGATGATTAATCGAAGCTACATACCAAATATCAAAGCTTTTAGACAAGAAGATTTTTATTTTTATTTCCCTTTACGAGTCTATGTAAAACAAGTGACCCTCGGAGAGGGGTCATTTTTGACCCCAGGGCTATAAATTGAACAAGATTGGTAGAGGTCCACTAGATAAAGCTACATACCAAATATCAAAGGCCATGGCCTTCTACGTTTAGACAAGAAGATTTTTTAAAGTTTTTTCCCTGTACAAGTCTATGTAAAACAAGTGACCCCCGGGGAGGGGTCATATTTGACCCCAGGACTATAATTTGAACAATCTTGGTAGAGGTCTACTAGATGAAGCTACATACCAAATATCAAAGGCCTGGGCCTTCTACTTTTAGACAAGAAGATTTTTAAAGTTTTTTCCCTATATGAGTCTTTGTAAAACAAGTGACCCCTGGGGAGGGGCCATTTTTGACCCATTTTTGACCCCAGGGCTATAATTTGAACAATCTTGGTAGAGGTCCACTAGATGATGCTACATACCAAATATCAAAGGCCTGGGCCTTCTACTTTTAGACAAGAAGATTTTTAAAGTTTTTTCCCTATATGAGTCTTTGTAAAACAAGTGACCCCTGGGGAGGGGCCATTTTTGACCCATTTTTGACCCCAGGGCTATAATTTGAACAATCTTGGTAGAGGTCCACTAGATGATGCTACATACCAAATATCTAAGGCATTGGCCTTCTACTTTCAGACAAGAAGATTTAAGTTTTGGTTAATTTCCCCTTTTTTGTTGCCGTGGAAATTAAATCTTTGAACAATTTTGAAAGAGGGCCACCACAGGAACATTCCTGTGATGTTTGGTTGAAATTGGTCCTGTGGTTAAGGAGGAGATGATGTTTAAAGCTAAAAGGTAACGATGGACGACGGACACAAAGTGATCGGAATAGCTCAACTTTGAGCGATTATAATTGTGTTTGTTATTACAAGCTGTGTGTCTTATTTTAAACATAGCCATGAGGCACATTAACCAACTAACAATGCATGTCAGTATAAATCACATTTCCCAAAAATGATAGATCATTTAATTAAGTTTGGGAAAGTCTTGACAACATCCTGTTTTGTAGAACTTTGAAAAATGATGATATAGCAGGAACGTGATGAACTTTGACTCGGTAACCCTTTCCAAAATAAAACAAATCTGCAGCAAATAACCTTAAAAACATCTAGGCAAAAGTATGGAAACTTTCTAAAAACGAAACAGCAATTATCAAGTATGACCAATTTCTTTTTTTACCACCATGTATTCATAATTTCTCCCCTGCAGAGGTTTCAGAAAGCGCCTGTATGCAGAAAAAGGAGTAAGCTTTGATGTTTTGATGTTTTGAAGGATTAACCTTATAACAAGAGGCCCATGAGCCTCTATTGTGTTCACATGCTCTATTATAGCAATTTGGACAATTTCAAGGGCCATAATCCAGTCTTGCATGGGCGGATCTGGCTGGTTTACGAAAGGAACCGAGCTCTCATGGATATCTTACTACTGTATACGTTTGGTTGAGATACAATCAAAAGTGAAGACTGTATCGTGTTAACAAGCTCTTTTATAGCAATTTTGACCATTTCAAGGGCCATAATCCAGTCATGCATGGGCGGATCTGGCTGGTTTTCGAAAGAAACCAAGCTCTAATGGATATCTAACTACTGTATAAGTTTGGTTGAGATACAATCAAACGTGAAGACTGTATCATGTTAACAAGCTCTTTTATAGCAATTTTGACCATTTCTTTGGCCATAATCCAGTCATGCATGGGTGGATCTGGCTTGTTTTCGAAAGGAACCGAGCTCTCATGGATATTTAACTACTGTATAAGTTTGGTTGAGATACAATCAAAAGTGAAGACTATTGTGTTAACAAGAAATTGTTTACGGACGGACGGACGCACGCACGCACGCACGACGGACAAATCGCCACGACATAAGCCATTCTGGCCTTTGGCTAGTAGAGCTAACAAGAATCAAAGCGCCAATGGCACTGTAGTGGCGATCGTATGGAACATCCTGCAAAGTAACAAGCAGTATATCGGTGTAGGGCTTGCGATGACTCTGGTGCGGGTAAATTTGAGAATGTATCAACCCTGCATCTTTTGACAGTAGAATAATGTTAGTTTGCCAGAATGTTGTCTTGGTGATTTAGTTACGTTCTGAAATTGGACATGATGTGTTCAAAATTAGGCCATTCCAAAGTTATGAAAAATCTAGTTGGTATTCGATAGACTACCGTTTTAGCTCATTAGAATGGCTATTTGTAAACTAAATTGTTCGGGTAATCACATGTTCATCACCATGTCGCTAGGCCATATTAAGATAAAATATTTTTTACACTTTAGAAATGACTAAATTATCAAGAAAAGAGAGAAAACAGTATACATTAGTTTGGTGTTTGTTTCAATGATGTCCGATATTAAACAGGTCTGTTCAATTTAGTCCCTTCACATTGCATGATTGAGGGTTGTCAGAGACATATAAACACAGTTATATGTCTCTGAGGTTGTTAAACTGCTTCGAATAATGTGAGTGCAAAAACAAACACAAAACATGCTCAAAAAGCACAATTTCACTATTTGCCAAACTGTTCAATTCATAAAAATATAGGCATATATTATAATGCTCGATCTCCAAACTAAATTAGGCTACACTTTCAGCATTGATTGCTTATTGACTCTAGAACGTGCAGACGTGTATACACTGACATTGTGTGTCCTTTAAACCTTTGTAAACCAGTCTTATCATCTAGACGCTTTCATATGTTTAAACAACTACACAATAAAGCGTTTATAATATTGATATAACCATGCAGTTTCGCGAGCTATTTATAGAACCTTTTGGAATTTCCAGATTTGAGTATCATCAGAGTTACCGGTATTTGCAAGGTAGATAGAACGCGCAATGATATTTATTATCTGCGCAATCATGATGAAGATAATATTTACATATTTTAACTCTATGTAGATAATGTCTTGATAAAACTCAAATACTAGTAACAATCCGGTACCAAAGTAGCACTGACATAATTATTATTAATCACGTCTCTGCATCAATGATGGAACTATAACGGATGTGAGTAAATTAGTTTGCAGTAAGGAAAAAAAATATCAACCGATTGTTCAAAACCGACTATGTAAATATTTTTCGTTGTTGTTGTTTCTGTTAGCATTGTGGCGATTGTCAAACCAATCGCCACAAAAATGGTAGTTTGATTCACTTGCTTTGAAAATTTCGGATGAAAAACCTTGTAAATTCTGAGACATTCCAAGTATAATTTAGAAACAGAAATGAAAACCTTAATAGTGCACTATTGGCTATTAACCCACATATATAACAAATCCCCAGTAATCTCTGCAAATATCTAAAAAGAAATATTGAAATCTTACCTGCCTGATGCAAGTGTGAACTGTGAACTGTAAGGTCAGAACTGTGAAGTGTGATATTTAAACTGTGAAGTGTTATATCTGAAGTGTGAACTGTGATGTGTAATGTATGGAGTGTGACTTGTGCTGTGTAAGGTGTGAACTGTGATGTGTAAGGTATGAAGTGTGAACTGTGATGTGTAATATCTGAAGTTTGAACTGTGACATTTGAGGCAAGGTATGATGTGTGAACTGTGGAGTGAAAACATTAAAGAGTAATGAATGCATGAAGTGAAAGTTCTGAACTGTGACGTGTAATGTCTAAAATGTGAACTTTGATGTGTAAGGTCTGAAGTGTGAGCTGTGATATGTAAGGTATGAAGTGTGAAGTTTAAGGTCTGAAGTTTGGATCGTAAAGTGCAAACTCTGAAGTGTAAACTGTGATGTGAACAGTCTGAAGCGTGAAGTGTAATGTGTAGTCTGAAGTGTATGGTGTGACATGTGAAGTGTAAGGTGTGAACTGTTAAGTGTGACATTTGAAGTAATGTATAAAGTGTGAACATTAAAGCGTAATGTCTGAAGTGAAAGTTCTGAACTTTGATGTGTAAGGTCTGAAGTGTCAACTTTGACGTGCAAGGTATGAAGTGTAAACTTTGATGTGTAAGGTCTGAAGTGTAAACTTTGATGTGTAAGGTCTGAAGTGTAAACTTTTATGTGTAAGGTCTGAAGTGTAAACTTTGATGTGTAAGGTCTGAAGTGTTAACTTTGACGTGTAAGGTATGAAGTGTAAACTTTGACGTGTAAGGTATGAAGTGTAAACTTTGATGTGTAAGGTCTGAAGTGTAAACTTTGATGTGTAAGGTCTGAAGTGTAAACTTTGATGTGTAAGGTCTGAAGTGTGAACTGTGACAAGTTAGGTATGAAGTGTGATGTGTAAGTCATGAAATATGAACTATGATGTGTAAGTCATGAAGTTTGAACTGTGATGTGTAAGTCATGAAGTATGAACTTTGATGTGTAAGTCATGAAGTATGAACTGTGATGTGTAAGTTGTGATGTATGAACTGTGATGTGTAAGTCATGAAGTATGAACTGTGATGTGTAAGTCATGAAGTGTGAACTGTGATGTGTAAGTCATGAAGTATGAACTGTGATGTGTAAGTCATGAAGTATAAAATATCATGTGTAAGTCATGAAGTGTGAACTGTGATGTGTAAGTCATGAAGTATGAACTGTGATGTGTAAGTCATGGAGTGTGAACTGTGATGTGTAAGGTCTAAACTATGAAGTGTAAGGTTGAAATAAGACATTTGAAGTGTGAACTGTGCAGTAAGAACCAGAAAGTCACAAATAGGGTTTCATAGGTAAGCTAAAATTGTGATTACCTGTATTTGTTCCACCAGTTAAAATCCAAGCACCTGTTGTTTTGGCTGCCTTAAGCAATCCCTTCCTGAACACCCGTTTAAGTTTGGGTTGAAGGTCAAAGTTCAATATGCCACCATGCACGGTGATGAGGAGTTTTGGGAGGTCAAGGCCCCAGTGGTTCTGTAATAGTTGTAACACTTGGTCTGCCTTAGTGTCATAGCTGCTTAATCTTACATACTGTGATATAGAACAAATAATTATCTTACATACTGTGAACAAATAATTTCTTTATAACATACCCTTTCCCACATACCACAAATCTGCAGTAGACTACTTTGAAAACATCTAGGTAAAAACTAGAAATACTGTGAGCAAAGCTCACTGAAGAATACCCCCCGCTCCCCTCCCAAAGCATCGGATACAATGGTAAAGTTTAAGTTGCGCTTACAAGGTATCACAGGAGTTCTTCGTAACCTCTTAGTTGAATTATCTTCCCTTGGAAGAATCTGAGGAGAAAAATCTTCCTTCATGCATATCTACATATGATGTGTAGCCTTCATATACAGTTTAAATCAAATCAACTGAGCCCTTTAGGAGGAGTAGCGCTTACGAGGTATGTGCACAGGAGTCCCTCGCAGATAACCTCTAAGTTGAATTATCTCCCCTTGGAAGAATCCGAGGCGTATGATCTTCCTTCATGCATATCTACATATGATGTGTAACCTTCATGTAAAGTTTGAACCAAATCCATTGAGCCGTTTAGGAGGAGTAGTGCTTACAAGAAATGTGGAGGTATGTGCACAGGAGTCCCTCGCAGATAACCTCTAAGTTGAATTATCTCCCCTTGGAAGAATCCGAGGCGTATGATCTTCCTTCATGCATATCTACATATGATGTGTAACCTTCATGTAAAGTTTGAACCAAATCCATTGAGCCGTTTAGGAGGAGTAGTGCTTACAAGAAATGTGGAGGTATGTGCACAGGAGTCCCTCGCAGATAACCTCTAAGTTGAATTATCTCCCCTTGGAAGAGTCCGAGGCGTATGATCTTCCTTCATGCATATCTACATATGATGTGTAACCTTCATGTAAAGTTTGAACCAAATCCATTGAGCCGTTTAGGAGGAGTAGTGCTTACAAGAAATGTGGAGGTATGTGCACAGGAGTCCCTCGCAGATAACCTCTAAGTTAAATTATCTCCCCTTGGAAGAGTCCGAGGTGTGTGATCTTCCTTCATGCATATCTACATATGATGTGTAACCTTCATGTAAAGTTTGAACCAAATCCATTGAGCCGTTTAGGAGGAGTAGTGCTTACAAGAAATGTGGAGGTATGTGCACAGGAGTCCCTCGCAGATAACCTCTAAGTTAAATTATCTCCCCTTGGAAGAGTCCGAGGCGTATGATCTTCCTTCATGCATATCTACATATGATGTGTAACCTTCATGTAAAGTTTGAACCAAATCCATTGAGCCGTTTAGGAGGAGTAGTGCTTACAAGAAATGTGGAGGTATGTGCACAGGAGTCCCTCGCAGATAACCTCTAAGTTAAATTATCTCCCCTTGGAAGAGTCCGAGGCGTGTGATCTTCCTTCATGCATATCTACATATGATGTGTAACCTTCATGTAAAGTTTGAACCAAATCCATTGAGCCGTTTAGGAGGAGTAGTGCTTACAAGAAATGTGGAGGTATGTGCACAGGAGTCCCTCGCAGATAACCTCTAAGTTAAATTATCTCCCCTTGGAAGAGTCCGAGGCGTGTGATCTTCCTTCATGCATATCTACATATGATGTGTAACCTTCATGTAAAGTTTGAACCAAATCCATTGAGCCGTTTAGGAGGAGTAGTGCTTACAAGAAATGTGGAGGTATGTGCACAGGAGTCCCTCGCAGATAACCTCTAAGTTAAATTATCTCCCCTTGGAAGAGTCCAAGGCGTGTGATCTTCCTTCATGCATATCTACATATGATGTGTAACCTTCATGTAAAGTTTGAACCAAATCCATTGAGCCGTTTAGGAGGAGTAGTGCTTACAAGAAATGTGGACATACGGACAGACAGACAGACAGACGGACGGACAGACAGGGTGATTCCTATATACCCCCCCAAACTTTGTTTGCCGGGGGGTATAAAGTTGTTTTCTTCCAACATTATTTTAAACTCTTAATCAAAAAGGGAATTAACCCTTTGTCACATACAACAATTCTGCAGCAGACGACTTTACAAAATGTATAAGCAAAAATGTAGAAAATCTCTATAAATGAAGGTTTAACTAAAGAATAGAGTTAAAAACATTGTGGCAAAAGATGAAATTGCTTATTATGAAAAAGGCATTTTCTGAAAAGACAATTATTTCCACTGTGGAATAAAAGGCAAACATAATCATGCACCTTGACTGAAATTATTTTGGACAAATACATTTCCTAAAACTTTGAAAGACAGTAAAATGCAAACATTTATCATGTTGCCTATTATAACGGGCAAAGTTTACACAGTTAAAGGTGAGAGCCTGAGAGGTATCAACCTATAAGAACTGATTGAAGTCGAGAATTTCAATGTTTCCATTTATAGACTTCCCATGGGTCAAATAAACTCATGTCTTTTCACAAAGAAATCAGTTGCCATTAAATAAGTTGTGACGAGATTGGAATCAGGAAAGAATCTCCTCCTATCCTAGTTCCAGACAGGGTAACTTGAACAATTTCCCAAAAAGAACAAATCTGCAGCATATGGATTTGAGAACATCTAGGCAAACATGATAACAGGATAAAGTTTTGAATTTTGTGCAAACATGATAAATTGTTCATTATATTCAATTTCACCTTTTGTCACAAAGAATTCAAAAATCACCACCTGCATTTGCGTCAAAATGTTTCTGCAATTTGGAAAGAGTATACAGTAGCCAATTAAGGCATTATGCGGCAGACGATTTCTGTAAAAACATTTTAAAGGCAGAATTGTTCATATCAAGTAAATTCTCCATTTCCAACAATGTTTCCAGCACTTTCAGGAGAAGATTTACAATCTTTTCCATTAATGCTAACTATCCCTGCTCCATCTGGGCAGCCATGTTTTCCACTTATCAATATATATATTGATATGGTTTGATTGAACAATTTAATCAGGATCACATAACAGTTTCCCACTTATAAACGCATTTTGACACATCTGCAGCAGACAGTTTTTAAAAAATTGTGGTGATCAGTACCTGAGCTGTTTGCTATTTTGTCAGACAAGCATGATAAGCCTCTGCTGAAAGGTCATACCGCAAACCAATGCAATTTCATTGTAATCATCAAAAATTGAACCAGTGCATTGGAAAAGGTAAAAGTTGGCATTTATGAACAGTGCAGGTTCAGATCAGCCTGTACATATGTGCATCTTATCACAATCCAAACAAGTTGTTCAGATTTTAGCTCGCTATGATCTTGTTTTGGAGCTCGTACGCAGTTATGGTCGGATTTAGAACAAATATGACTTTGTAGGGAGCTTCTCGACAAGCTCATTACAAGCTTGGATGAGCTTGTCACTAGCTTGAGACGAGCTTGTCACTAACTCGTGATGAGCTTGTCACAAGCTCGTGATGAGCTCCTGACGAGCTTGTTTCACCTGTTTTTTGATCGTCAGTTACAAGCTTGTTGCAAGCTGGTTACAACAAGCTTGTGGAAGTAATATGGAAACAGTGTAGATCTTGATCAGACTGTGTGTATGTGTGTGTGCACATGCTGATCTGGATCTATACTTTTCACAAAAGTAAACTTGTACCATTCCTAATTCACCGACTCAATTGTAAACCTCTGAAGGTCTGTTTTCCCATGACCTGGCTTTATCCTTTTCCCACATACGACATCTCTGCAGCAGAGGACTTTGAAAACATACTCGAAGCAATTTGGAAAACTCCCTATAAATAAAAGTACAATAATAGTTGAAAACATGGTGACAAAAGGAGATATTGCTTGTTTTGAGCAATTTCTTCCTTTGTCGCCATGTTTTCAAAAATCCGTCCGAGGCGTCAGAAAGCGTCTATATGAGGGAATGGGTTAATATAATTTCAGGTTTATGATAAACGATATTTGATGGGCAATGGAATGTGTTTCACAAATTCAATATGACTAATTGGTTCAGATGAAATGTAGAATAATATGTGACGTGTCACACGGAACTGATCTCTAGGACTGGGCTACCAGCAGAAATCTAGACCAATCTGCACCTAGGTGCAATCTGATCACAATTTGATCACAATCTGATCACAATCTGCATTTGTTTGCAATCTAGTGGTATAAAAACTCATATAGCCTTTGGGGAATGGATTGCATGGGGTTTTACTTCTGCTTTCAATGACTTTGTCAGATATAATATGAAGTTTCCTGGATTAGTTATCAGTACTTCGGGTATTTTAACCCTTTCCCTCATACAACATTTCTGCAGCAGACGACTTTGAACATATTTTAGAAAATAGAAAATCTCTATACATGTAACAGGGTTTTCCCTAAGCTTTGAAACTTGAGGGTGTTTGTGACCCCCATGTCATCAAAGTTGAGGGTCATCTTATAAATGTTGGGGGTCAAAATTAGAACTTTATTATCAAGTGATTGATATAAAAAACATTAAAAACAAGTGTGTTGTTCTTTGTTTTTATTATACCTTTAATATTATTAATGTCAATTTGTGAAAAGAATTTGTGTACATTACCGATAATGTTATCGATAAAGCGTAAACTAGTCATTCAGAGTTAAATATAGTCCAAATAATTTAGACTTTCGGTTTCTTGTTTATTGGTCAACCTAAGTCTAAATCCATAGCATGTTTCAGACAGACTCGATTCACGTTATTACGCCGTTTATATCCTTGACAGCTATCGCAACGATAAAAAAAACATATTTATAATTATTATTATATTAATTTGAGCCTAAAATGTATGCAGCTTACCTCTTTACCACTTTAATCTATCAAAATTCAATTCACGATGGCGAAAAATTTGTAATCTGTAACAATCGGATTTTTTTTCCACATGTTTTGGTGCAGGATAAGGACTAAGTTAAATATAGATTTTTGACAAACAGAGATTATAGAAAAATAGAATTGACTTCGATTTACCGACATTGTGTCCATAGGGACGCACAGATGTTATTTTTGGGGGTCATTTGAGTTGAAAATGCGTCAATGACGCAGGATTTGCGCGTCATGGAAAACCCTGATGTAATTTACTAAAAGAGGAAAACATTGTGTCAAAAGGAGATATTGCTCGTTTTGAGCAATATCTTCTTTCTTTAATATGTTTTCAAAAAGCTGTCTGCTGCAGAGGCATCAGAAAGCGTCTTTCATGCATATGTTTCAAAACATCTGAAGGTTGGTTTTCATAAACCGCGCCACATATGACACGATTATTCAATTATAAATCCCAGAGAACATGTCTCCAAGGAAAACTCATTAGTCAAATAAAGTCTAAAAATCTCTCCTATTTTTCCAAAAATATGTACAAGGAAATTAACCCTTTCTCACATGCAGACGCAGTTTGAAGTATCTGTCGCTGACGACTTTTGAAAACCTTGTGGTAAAAGGATGAATTGCTCCTGATGATCTCCTTTTGCCCATATGATCGTTTTCAAAGTTGTCTGCT
Organism: Serripes groenlandicus; assembly: GCA_031761405.1. Taxonomy (NCBI): domain Eukaryota; kingdom Metazoa; phylum Mollusca; class Bivalvia; order Cardiida; family Cardiidae; genus Serripes; species Serripes groenlandicus. The sequence goes on from JASEVX010000555.1 coordinate 86,622, forward strand.
GCCAATTTGTTGTTTGTTGAAATGGGGGTTGATGAATAGTATGTTACTGACCACAATAAATGTTTAACCCATAACTTCACACTGACGACATTTGACGCCTGCTGTTGCAGACGACTTTTGAAAACATTACAATAAAATGTGAAATTGCTCAAAACAAGCATTTTCACCTTTTATTGCAATATTTTACAATCTTTGTCAAGAAGTAACTTCCAGTTTTCCAGATTTTTCAACTTGTTCATCTGTTGATTGTAAAGTAGACAGCATTTGAAATATCATGTGAAGTAATGGGTTAAACAACGTGCATATTTGCCCATTTACAATGATAAATCTAGTTACTCTGCCCACACATTCCAACAGAATCTCTTCCAAATAGACTTATTTGATAAAATGTTTCTTGGTTTCAATAAATCAATTCTTAAAATTTACAATATTGAAATATTCAGCCACAATTTATTCTGCTAAACAGTTTATTTTAAGCAACAAAACCCTATAATTCAAATCTTGGCATACACATATATATCTTTCATATAATCTCATATTTTACCAAGAGCATGCAGAGAATAACTTTACAATGTAATAAATAGAGGATATTACATGAGTGGTCATTCAATATGACATTTTATTAAACGAGTTTAATAAAATTTTGTATTGAATGACCACGAATGTTATATTCTGTTTATATCATAAATTCCAATTTGACGATTATTAGCGCAAAATATATGTATCGTCGCTATATAGCGCAGTCATTTTCAATGCTTTTCATTATGACGTTACGTAGCATTGTTTTTACACTAGTTATATACAGAAAAATATAGAATGACATTATTTCATGCTGGCGACGTCATTTATGATATAATGTAACATGTTTAATGCAGTTGAATTGCGATGAATTAAAACAAAGCCTGCATTTTTTTTGTTAAAAGAACATTTCTACTTAATTAAGATAATTATTTAGGTTTCTGAAACATATTAATTTCTGTCCTAATGAAAGTAATTTAGATGTACCATTTACCAGTTTGACACAAATGTCCTACAATGTATCATGATTTAATATTATTTCAGTTATCCTTTTCACATTTCCACAGTAGTAGTACTTGTAACTCCTTCCCTCATACAACAAATCAGCAGGAGATAACTTTTGTTACACGATCTCTATTGTCTTAATCCATTCCCACATACAGACGCTTTCTGACATAATGGTTTCTCAGAGAAGGATCACTCCAGATCCCTTTCTAGCAGATAACTTTTGAATGCATTCCAGAAAAGAGAGAAATTGCTCAAATTATCAACTTCTCCTTTCATCTTAATTTCTTAACCCTTTCCCACATACAACAAATCTGCAGCAGACTACTTTGAACATATTTTGTCAACAAATAGTAAATCTCTATAATTGAATGGATTACCTATGACTAAAAGTGAAAAACATTGTGGCAAAAGGAGGAATTGCTTGTTTTGAGCAATTTCTGCTTTTGTCACTATGTTTTCAAAAAGACGTCTGCTGCAGAAGCATCAGAAAGCATCTATATGAGGGAAAGGGTTAAAAACTCTGAATCAAAATAATTCTTCCAACTTTCCAAAGAAAAGCAGATGGCACTACAAATTTAGTGTCAGGCAAATATTTAATCTTGAAATTTCCATGTGAAACTTTATCTATAGGTTTTGCATTGTCTTAACCCTTTCCCTCATATAGACGCTTTCTGACGCCTCTGCAGCAGACAGCTTTTTGAAAACAAAGTGAGTGACAAAAGAAGAAATTGCACAAAACGTGCAATTTCTCATTTTGCCACAATGTTTTCTACTTTTTGTCATAGGTTATCCATTCAATTATGGAGATTTTCTATGTTTTGACAAAATTCGTTCAAAGTCGTCTGCTGCAGGCTCAATTTGATTGATTGGGGTTTAATTGGGGTTTAACGCCGTTTTTAACAATTTCTCAGTCATATCACGGCAGCCAGTTCACCTAGTCATGTGTTTCCCGGTTTTCTCACAACAGTACCCACACAACAATCTTCCCAAGCTCATTTTGTCACATTTATATAGATAATATCAGAATGGTCAGATAGGCAATGATCTTCAGGCAAATGCATGTTGAAGTCAAATAAACAACGGTGATATGATACTCTCAAGCGATTAATTAATTCAGACAAACAAACTTTTAATATCCGAGTTCGCTTACTACTACATTAATACAAAGA
>JASEVX010000556.1:0-88669 GCA_031761405.1 Serripes groenlandicus
CAATGTTTAAAAGCCTTAATGATTCCCCAAGTCGACACGACATGAACTAAATAGAATGAAACCGTGCCTAGAATGACACCTTAAACCTTAATTGTCCTGTCTTTCCTGCCTCGTCAGGAGAAAGAAAGGACCCGTGCCTACATTCAATGTTGAAAAGCCTTAATGACTCCCAAGTCGACACGACATGACCTAAATATAATGAAACCGTGCCTAGAATGACACCTTAAACCTTAAATCTCCTCTCTTTGCTGCCTCTTAAGGAGAAAGAAAGGACCTGGTGCCTACATTCAATGTTGAAAAAGCCTTAATGACTCCCCAAGTAGACACGACATGACCGAAATAGAATGAAACCGTGCCTAGAATGACACATTAAACCTTAATTGTCCTGTCTTTCCTGCCTCGTCAGGAGAAAGAAAGGACCCGTGCCTACATTCAATGTTGAAAAGCCTTAATGACTCCCCAAGTCGACACGACATGACCTAAATATAATGAAACCGTGCCTAGAATGACACCTTAAACCTTAAATCTCCTCTCTTTGCTGCCTCTTAAGGAGAAAGAAAGGACATCGTGCCTACATTCAATGTTGAAAAGCCTTAATGACTCCCCAAGTAGACATGACATGACCTAAATATAATGAAACCGTGCCTAGAATGACACCTTAAACCTTAAATCTCCTCTCTTTGCTGCCTCTTAAGGAGAAAGAAAGGACCTCGTGCCTACATTCAATGTTGAAAAGCCTTAATGACTCCCCAAGTAGACACGACATGACCGAAATAGAATGAAACCGTGCCTAGAATGACACCTTAAACCTTAATTGTCCTGTCTTTCCTGCCTCGTCAGGAGAAAGAAAGGACCCGTGCCTACAGTCAATGTTGAAAAGCCTTAATGACTCCCCAAGTCGACACGACATGACCTAAATATAATGAAACCGTGACTAGAATGACACCTTAAACCTTAAATCTCCTCTCTTTGCTGCCTCTTAAGGAGAAAGAAAGGACCTCGTGCCTACATTCAATGTTGAAAAGCCTTAATGACTCCCCAAGTAGACACGACATGACCTAAATATAATGAAACCGTGCCTAGAATGACACCTTAAACCTTAAATCTCCTCTCTTTGCTGCCTCTTAAGGAGAAAGAAAGGACCTCGTGCCTACATTCAATGTTGAAAAGCCTTAATGACTCCCCAAGTAGATACGACATGACATAAATATAATGAAACCGTGCCTAGAATGACACCTTAAACCTTAAATCTCCTCTCTTTGCTGCCTCTTAAGGAGAAAGAAAGGACCTCGTGCCTACATTCAATGTTGAAAAGCCTTAATGACTCCCCAAGTAGACACGACATGACCTAAATATAATGAAACCGTGCCTAGAATGACACCTTAAACCTTAAATCTCCTCTCTTTGCTGCCTCTTAAGGAGAAAGAAAGGACCTCGTGCCTACATTCAATGTTGAAAAGCCTTAATGACTCCCCAAGTAGACACGACCTAAATATAATGAAACCGTGCCTAGAATGACACCTTAAACCTTAAATCTCCTCTCTTTGCTGCCTCTTAAGGAGAAAGAAAGGACCTCGTGCCTAAATTCAATGTTGAAAAGCCTTAATGACTCCCCAAGTAGACACGACATGACCTAAATATAATGAAACCGTGCCTAGAATGACACCTTAAACCTTAAATCTCCTCTCTTTGCTGCCTCTTAAGGAGAAAGAAAGGACCTCGTGCCTACATTCAATGTTGAAAAGCCTTAATGACTCCCCAAGTAGACACGACATGACATAAATATAATGAAACCGTGCCTAGAATGACACCTTAAACCTTAAATCTCCTCTCTTTGCTGCCTCTTAAGGAGAAAGAAAGGACCTCGTGCCTACATTCAATGTTGAAAAGCCTTAATGACTCCCCAAGTAGACACGACATGACCTAAATATAATGAAACCGTGCCTAGAATGACACCTTAAACCTTAAATCTCCTCTCTTTGCTGCCTCTTAAGGAGAAAGAAAGGACCTCGTGCCTACATTCAATGTTGAAAAGCCTTAATGACTCCCCAAGTAGACACGACATGACCTAAATATAATGAAACCGTGCCTAGAATGACACCTTAAACCTTAAATCTCCTCTCTTTGCTGCCTCTTAAGGAGAAAGAAAGGACCTCGTGCCTACATTCAATGTTGAAAAGCCTTAATGACTCCCCAAGTAGACACGACATGACCTAAATATAATGAAACCGTGACTAGAATGACACCTTAAACCTTAAATCTCCTCTCTTTGCTGCCTCTTAAGGAGAAAGAAAGGACCTCGTGCCTACATTCAATGTTGAAAAGCCTTAATGACTCCCCAAGTAGACACGACATGACCTAAATATAATGAAACCGTGCCTAGAATGACACCTTAAACCTTAAATCTCCTCTCTTTGCTGCCTCTTAAGGAGAAAGAAAGGACCTCGTGCCTACATTCAAGTTTGAAAAGCCTTAATGACTCCCCAAGTAGACACGACATGACATAAATGTAATGAAACCGTGCCTAGAATGACACCTTAAACCTTAAATCTCCTCTCTTTGCTGCCTCTTAAGGAGAAAGAAAGGACCTCGTGCCTACATTCAATGTTGAAAAGCCTTAATGACTCCCCAAGTAGACACAACATGACCTAAATATAATGAAACCGTGCCTAGAATGACACCTTAAACCTTAAATCTCCTCTCTTTGCTGCCTCTTCAGGAGAAAGAAAGGACCTCGTGCCTAAATGCAATGTTGAAAAGCCTTAATGACTCCCCAAGTAGACACGACATGACCTAAATAGAATGAAACTGTGCCTAGAAACCACCTTAAACCTTAAATCTCCTCTCTTTGCTGCCTCTTAAGGAGAAAGAAAGGACCTCGTGCCTACATTCAATGTTGAAAAGCCTTAATGACTCCCCAAGTAGACATGACATGACCTAAATATAATGAAACCGTGCCTAGAATGACACCTTAAACCTTAAATCTCCTCTCTTTGCTGCCTCTTAAGGAGAAAGAAAGGACCTCGTGCCTACATTCAATGTTGAAAAGCCTTAATGACTCCCCAAGTAGACACGACATGACCGAAATAGAATGAAACCGTGCCTAGAATGACACCTTAAACCTTAATTGTCCTGTCTTTCCTGCCTCGTCAGGAGAAAGAAAGGACCCGTGCCTACATTCAATGTTGAAAAGCCTTAATGACTCCCCAAGTCGACACGACATGACCTAAATATAATGAAACCGTGCCTAGAATGACACCTTAAACCTTAAATCTCCTCTCTTTGCTGCCTCTTAAGGAGAAAGAAAGGACCTGGTGCCTACATTCAATGTTGAAAAGCCTTAATGACTCCCCAAGTAGACACGACATGACCGAAATAGAATGAAACCGTGCCTAGAATGACACATTAAACCTTAATTGTCCTGTCTTTCCTGCCTCGTCAGGAGAAAGAAAGGACCCGTGCCTACATTCAATGTTGAAAAGCCTTAATGACTCCCCAAGTCGACACGACATGACCTAAATATAATGAAACCGTGCCTAGAATGACACCTTAAACCTTAAATCTCCTCTCTTTGCTGCCTCTTAAGGAGAAAGAAAGGACATCGTGCCTACATTCAATGTTGAAAAGCCTTAATGACTCCCCAAGTAGACATGACATGACCTAAATATAATGAAACCGTGCCTAGAATGACACCTTAAACCTTAAATCTCCTCTCTTTGCTGCCTCTTAAGGAGAAAGAAAGGACCTCGTGCCTACATTCAATGTTGAAAAGCCTTAATGACTCCCCAAGTAGACACGACATGACCGAAATAGAATGAAACCGTGCCTAGAATGACACCTTAAACCTTAAATCTCCTCTCTTTGCTGCCTCTTAAGGAGAAAGAAAGGACATCGTGCCTACATTCAATGTTGAAAAGCCTTAATGACTCCCCAAGTAGACATGACATGACCTAAATATAATGAAACCGTGCCTAGAATGACACCTTAAACCTTAAATCTCCTCTCTTTGCTGCCTCTTAAGGAGAAAGAAAGGACCTCGTGCCTACATTCAATGTTGAAAAGCCTTAATGACTCCCCAAGTAGACACGACATGACCGAAATAGAATGAAACCGTGCCTAGAATGACACCTTAAACCTTAATTGTCCTGTCTTTCCTGCCTCGTCAGGAGAAAGAAAGGACCCGTGCCTACAGTCAATGTTGAAAAGCCTTAATGACTCCCCAAGTCGACACGACATGACCTAAATATAATGAAACCGTGACTAGAATGACACCTTAAACCTTAAATCTCCTCTCTTTGCTGCCTCTTAAGGAGAAAGAAAGGACCTCGTGCCTACATTCAATGTTGAAAAGCCTTAATGACTCCCCAAGTAGACACGACATGACCTAAATAGAATGAAACCGTGCCTAGAATGACACCTTAAACCTTAAATCTCCTCTCTTTGCTGCCTCTTAAGGAGAAAGAAAGGACCTCGTGCCTACATTCAATGTTGAAAAGCCTTAATGACTCCCCAAGTAGATACGACATGACATAAATATAATGAAACCGTGCCTAGAATGACACCTTAAACCTTAAATCTCCTCTCTTTGCTGCCTCTTAAGGAGAAAGAAAGGACCTCGTGCCTACATTCAATGTTGAAAAGCCTTAATGACTCCCCAAGTAGACACGACATGACCTAAATATAATGAAACCGTGCCTAGAATGACACCTTAAACCTTAAATCTCCTCTCTTTGCTGCCTCTTAAGGAGAAAGAAAGGACCTCGTGCCTACATTCAATGTTGAAAAGCCTTAATGACTCCCCAAGTAGACACGACCTAAATATAATGAAACCGTGCCTAGAATGACACCTTAAACCTTAAATCTCCTCTCTTTGCTGCCTCTTAAGGAGAAAGAAAGGACCTCGTGCCTAAATTCAATGTTGAAAAGCCTTAATGACTCCCCAAGTAGACACGACATGACCTAAATATAATGAAACCGTGCCTAGAATGACACCTTAAACCTTAAATCTCCTCTCTTTGCTGCCTCTTAAGGAGAAAGAAAGGACCTCGTGCCTACATTCAATGTTGAAAAGCCTTAATGACTCCCCAAGTAGACACGACATGACATAAATATAATGAAACCGTGCCTAGAATGACACCTTAAACCTTAAATCTCCTCTCTTTGCTGCCTCTTAAGGAGAAAGAAAGGACCTCGTGCCTACATTCAATGTTGAAAAGCCTTAATGACTCCCCAAGTAGACACGACATGACCTAAATATAATGAAACCGTGCCTAGAATGACACCTTAAACCTTAAATCTCCTCTCTTTGCTGCCTCTTAAGGAGAAAGAAAGGACCTCGTGCCTACATTCAATGTTGAAAAGCCTTAATGACTCCCCAAGTAGACACGACATGACCTAAATATAATGAAACCGTGCCTAGAATGACACCTTAAACCTTAAATCTCCTCTCTTTGCTGCCTCTTAAGGAGAAAGAAAGGACCTCGTGCCTACATTCAATGTTGAAAAGCCTTAATGACTCCCCAAGTAGACACGACATGACCTAAATATAATGAAACCGTGACTAGAATGACACCTTAAACCTTAAATCTCCTCTCTTTGCTGCCTCTTAAGGAGAAAGAAAGGACCTCGTGCCTACATTCAATGTTGAAAAGCCTTAATGACTCCCCAAGTAGACACGACATGACCTAAATATAATGAAACCGTGCCTAGAATGACACCTTAAACCTTAAATCTCCTCTCTTTGCTGCCTCTTAAGGAGAAAGAAAGGACCTCGTGCCTACATTCAAGTTTGAAAAGCCTTAATGACTCCCCAAGTAGACACGACATGACATAAATGTAATGAAACCGTGCCTAGAATGACACCTTAAACCTTAAATCTCCTCTCTTTGCTGCCTCTTAAGGAGAAAGAAAGGACCTCGTGCCTACATTCAATGTTGAAAAGCCTTAATGACTCCCCAAGTAGACACAACATGACCTAAATATAATGAAACCGTGCCTAGAATGACACCTTAAACCTTAAATCTCCTCTCTTTGCTGCCTCTTAAGGAGAAAGAAAGGACCTCGTGCCTAAATGCAATGTTGAAAAGCCTTAATGACTCCCCAAGTAGACACGACATGACCTAAATAGAATGAAACTGTGCCTAGAAACCACCTTAAACCTTAAATCTCCTCTCTTTGCTGCCTCTTAAGGAGAAAGAAAGGACCTCGTGCCTACATTCAATGTTGAAAAGCCTTAATGACTCCCCAAGTAGACATGACATGACCTAAATATAATGAAACCGTGCCTAGAATGACACCTTAAACCTTAAATCTCCTCTCTTTGCTGCCTCTTAAGGAGAAAGAAAGGACCTCGTGCCTACATTCAATGTTGAAAAGCCTTAATGACTCCCCAAGTAGACACGACATGACCGAAATAGAATGAAACCGTGCCTAGAATGACACCTTAAACCTTAATTGTCCTGTCTTTCCTGCCTCGTCAGGAGAAAGAAAGGACCCGTGCCTACATTCAATGTTGAAAAGCCTTAATGACTCCCCAAGTCGACACGACATGACCTAAATATAATGAAACCGTGCCTAGAATGACACCTTAAACCTTAAATCTCCTCTCTTTGCTGCCTCTTAAGGAGAAAGAAAGGACCTGGTGCCTACATTCAATGTTGAAAAGCCTTAATGACTCCCCAAGTAGACACGACATGACCGAAATAGAATGAAACCGTGCCTAGAATGACACATTAAACCTTAATTGTCCTGTCTTTCCTGCCTCGTCAGGAGAAAGAAAGGACCCGTGCCTACATTCAATGTTGAAAAGCCTTAATGACTCCCCAAGTCGACACGACATGACCTAAATATAATGAAACCGTGCCTAGAATGACACCTTAAACCTTAAATCTCCTCTCTTTGCTGCCTCTTAAGGAGAAAGAAAGGACATCGTGCCTACATTCAATGTTGAAAAGCCTTAATGACTCCCCAAGTAGACATGACATGACCTAAATATAATGAAACCGTGCCTAGAATGACACCTTAAACCTTAAATCTCCTCTCTTTGCTGCCTCTTAAGGAGAAAGAAAGGACCTCGTGCCTACATTCAATGTTGAAAAGCCTTAATGACTCCCCAAGTAGACACGACATGACCGAAATAGAATGAAACCGTGCCTAGAATGACACCTTAAACCTTAATTGTCCTGTCTTTCCTGCCTCGTCAGGAGAAAGAAAGGACCCGTGCCTACAGTCAATGTTGAAAAGCCTTAATGACTCCCCAAGTCGACACGACATGACCTAAATATAATGAAACCGTGACTAGAATGACACCTTAAACCTTAAATCTCCTCTCTTTGCTGCCTCTTAAGGAGAAAGAAAGGACCTCGTGCCTACATTCAATGTTGAAAAGCCTTAATGACTCCCCAAGTAGACACGACATGACCTAAATATAATGAAACCGTGCCTAGAATGACACCTTAAACCTTAAATCTCCTCTCTTTGCTGCCTCTTAAGGAGAAAGAAAGGACCTCGTGCCTACATTCAATGTTGAAAAGCCTTAATGACTCCCCAAGTAGATACGACATGACATAAATATAATGAAACCGTGCCTAGAATGACACCTTAAACCTTAAATCTCCTCTCTTTGCTGCCTCTTAAGGAGAAAGAAAGGACCTCGTGCCTACATTCAATGTTGAAAAGCCTTAATGACTCCCCAAGTAGACACGACATGACCTAAATATAATGAAACCGTGCCTAGAATGACACCTTAAACCTTAAATCTCCTCTCTTTGCTGCCTCTTAAGGAGAAAGAAAGGACCTCGTGCCTACATTCAATGTTGAAAAGCCTTAATGACTCCCCAAGTAGACACGACATGACATAAATATAATGAAACCGTGCCTAGAATGACACCTTAAACCTTAAATCTCCTCTCTTTGCTGCCTCTTAAGGAGAAAGAAAGGACCTCGTGCCTACATTCAATGTTGAAAAGCCTTAATGACTCCCCAAGTAGACACGACATGACCTAAATATAATGAAACCGTGCCTAGAATGACACCTTAAACCTTAAATCTCCTCTCTTTGCTGCCTCTTAAGGAGAAAGAAAGGACCTCGTGCCTAAATTCAATGTTGAAAAGCCTTAATGACTCCCCAAGTAGACACGACATGACCTAAATATAATGAAACCGTGCCTAGAATGACACCTTAAATCTTAAATCTCCTCTCTTTGCTGCCTCTTAAGGAGAAAGAAAGGACCTCGTGCCTACATTCAATGTTGAAAAGCCTTAATGACTCCCCAAGTAGACACGACATGACATAAATATAATGAAACCGTGCCTAGAATGACACCTTAAACCTTAAATCTCCTCTCTTTGCTGCCTCTTAAGGAGAAAGAAAGGACCTCGTGCCTACATTCAATGTTGAAAAGCCTTAATGACTCCCCAAGTAGACACGACATGACCTAAATATAATGAAACCGTGCCTAGAATGACACCTTAAACCTTAAATCTCCTCTCTTTGCTGCCTCTTAAGGAGAAAGAAAGGACCTCGTGCCTACATTCAATGTTGAAAAGCCTTAATGACTCCCCAAGTAGACACGACATGACCTAAATATAATGAAACCGTGCCTAGAATGACACCTTAAACCTTAAATCTCCTCTCTTTGCTGCCTCTTAAGGAGAAAGAAAGGACCTCGTGCCTACATTCAATGTTGAAAAGCCTTAATGACTCCCCAAGTAGACACGACCTAAATATAATGAAACCGTGCCTAGAATGACACCTTAAACCTTAAATCTCCTCTCTTTGCTGCCTCTTAAGGAGAAAGAAAGGACCTCGTGCCTAAATTCAATGTTGAAAAGCCTTAATGACTCCCCAAGTAGACACGACATGACCTAAATATAATGAAACCGTGCCTAGAATGACACCTTAAACCTTAAATCTCCTCTCTTTGCTGCCTCTTAAGGAGAAAGAAAGGACCTCGTGCCTACATTCAATGTTGAAAAGCCTTAATGACTCCCCAAGTAGACACGACATGACATAAATATAATGAAACCGTGCCTAGAATGACACCTTAAACCTTAAATCTCCTCTCTTTGCTGCCTCTTAAGGAGAAAGAAAGGACCTCGTGCCTACATTCAATGTTGAAAAGCCTTAATGACTCCCCAAGTAGACACGACATGACCTAAATATAATGAAACCGTGCCTAGAATGACACCTTAAACCTTAAATCTCCTCTCTTTGCTGCCTCTTAAGGAGAAAGAAAGGACCTCGTGCCTACATTCAATGTTGAAAAGCCTTAATGACTCCCCAAGTAGACACGACATGACCTAAATATAATGAAACCGTGCCTAGAATGACACCTTAAACCTTAAATCTCCTCTCTTTGCTGCCTCTTAAGGAGAAAGAAAGGACCTCGTGCCTACATTCAATGTTGAAAAGCCTTAATGACTCCCCAAGTAGACACGACATGACCTAAATATAATGAAACCGTGACTAGAATGACACCTTAAACCTTAAATCTCCTCTCTTTGCTGCCTCTTAAGGAGAAAGAAAGGACCTCGTGCCTACATTCAATGTTGAAAAGCCTTAATGACTCCCCAAGTAGACACGACATGACCTAAATATAATGAAACCGTGCCTAGAATGACACCTTAAACCTTAAATCTCCTCTCTTTGCTGCCTCTTAAGGAGAAAAAAAGGACCTCGTGCCTACATTCAAGTTTGAAAAGCCTTAATGACTCCCCAAGTAGACACGACATGACATAAATGTAATGAAACCGTGCCTAGAATGACACCTTAAACCTTAAATCTCCTCTCTTTGCTGCCTCTTAAGGAGAAAGAAAGGACCTCGTGCCTACATTCAATGTTGAAAAGCCTTAATGACTCCCCAAGTAGACACAACATGACCTAAATATAATGAAACCGTGCCTAGAATGACACCTTAAACCTTAAATCTCCTCTCTTTGCTGCCTCTTAAGGAGAAAGAAAGGACCTCGTGCCTAAATGCAATGTTGAAAAGCCTTAATGACTCCCCAAGTAGACACGACATGACCTAAATATAATGAAACCGTGCCTAGAATGACACCTTAAACCTTAAATCTCCTCTCTTTGCTGCCTCTTAAGGAGAAAGAAAGGACCTCGTGCCTACATTCAATGTTGAAAAGCCTTAATGACTCCCCAAGTAGACACGACATGACATAAATATAATGAAACCGTGCCTAGAATGACACCTTAAACCTTAAATCTCCTCTCTTTGCTGCCTCTTAAGGAGAAAGAAAGGACATCGTGCCTACATTCAATGTTGAAAAGCCTTAATGACTCCCCAAGTAGACACGACATGACCTAAATATAATGAAACCGTGCCTAGAATGACACCTTAAACCTTAAATCTCCTCTCTTTGCTGCCTCTTAAGGAGAAAGAAAGGACCTCGTGCCTACATTCAATGTTGAAAAGCCTTAATGACTCCCCAAGTAGACACGACATGACCGAAATATAATGAAACCGTGCCTAGAATGACACCTTAAACCTTAAATCTCCTCTCTTTGCTGCCTCTTAAGGAGAAAGAAAGGACATCGTGCCTACATTCAATGTTGAAAAGCCTTAATGACTCCCCAAGTAGACACGACATGACCTAAATATAATGAAACCGTGCCTAGAATGACACCTTAAACCTTAAATCTCCTCTCTTTGCTGCCTCTTAAGGAGAAAGAAAGGACCTCGTGCCTACATTCAATGTTGAAAAGCCTTAATGACTCCCCAAGTAGACACGACATGACCTAAATATAATGAAACCGTGCCTAGAATGACACCTTAAACCTTAAATCTCCTCTCTTTGCTGCCTCTTAAGGAGAAAGAAAGGACCTCGTGCCTAAATTCAATGTTGAAAAGCCTTAATGACTCCCCAAGTAGACACGACATGACCTAAATATAATGAAACCGTGCCTAGAATGACACCTTAAACATTAAATCTCCTCTCTTTGCTGCCTATTAAGGAGAAAGAAAGGACCTTGTGCCTACATTCAATGTTGAAAAGCCTTAATGACTCCCCAAGTAGACACGACATGACATAAATATAATGAAACCGTGCCTAGAATGACACCTTAAACCTTAAATCTCCTCTCTTTGCTGCCTCTTAAGGAGAAAGAAAGGACCTCGTGCCTACATTCAATGTTGAAAAGCCTTAATGACTCCCCAAGTAGACACGACATGACCTAAATATAATGAAACCGTGCCTAGAATGACACCTTAAACCTTAAATCTCCTCTCTTTGCTGCCTCTTAAGGAGAAAGAAAGGACCTCGTGCCTACATTCAATGTTGAAAAGCCTTAATGACTCCTCAAGTAGACACGACATGACCTAAATATAATGAAACCGTGCCTAGAATGACACCTTAAACCTTAAATCTCCTCTCTTTGCTGCCTCTTAAGGAGAAAGAAAGGACCTCGTGCCTACATTCAATGTTGAAAAGCCTTAATGACTCCCCAAGTAGACACGACATGACCTAAATATAATGAAACCGTGCCTAGAATGACACCTTAAACCTTAAATCTCCTCTCTTTGCTGCCTCTTAAGGAGAAAGAAAGGACCTCGTGCCTACATTCAATGTTGAAAAGCCTTAATGACTCCCCAAGTAGACACGACATGACCTAAATATAATGAAACCGTGCCTAGAATGACACCTTAAACCTTAAATATCCTCTCTTTGCTGCCTCTTAAGGAGAAAGAAAGGACATCGTGCCTACATTCAATGTTGAAAAGCCTTAATGACTCCCCAAGTAGACACGACATGACCTAAATATAATGAAACCGTGCCTAGAATGACACCTTAAACCTTAAATCTCCTCTCTTTGCTGCCTCTTAAGGAGAAAGAAAGGACCTTGTGCCTACATTCAATGTTGAAAAGCCTTAATGACTCCCCAAGTAGACACGACATGACCTAAATATAATGAAACCGTGCCTAGAATGACACCTTGAACCTTAAATCTCCTCTCTTTGCTGCCTCTTAAGGAGAAAGAAAGGACCTCGTGCCTACATTCAATGTTGAAAAGCCTTAATGACTCCCCAAGTAGACACGACATGACCTAAATATAATGAAACTGTGCCTAGAATGACACCTTAAACCTTAAATCTCCTCTCTTTGCTGCCTCTTAAAGAGAAAGAAAGGACCTCGTGCCTACATTCAATGTTGAAAAGCCTTAATGACTCCCCAAGTAGACACGACATGACCTAAATATAATGAAACCGTGCCTAGAATGACACCTTAAACCTTAAATCTCCTCTCTTTGCTGCCTCTTAAGGAGAAAGAAAGGACATTGTGCCTACATTCAATGTTGAAAAGCCTTAATGACTCCCCAAGTAGACAAGACATGACCTAAATATAATGAAACCGTGCCTAGAATGACACCTTAAACCTTAAATCTCCTCTCTTTGCTGCCTCTCAAGGAGAAAGAAAGGACCTCGTGCCTACATTCAATGTTGAAAAGCCTTAATGACTCCCCAAGTAGACACGACATGACCTAAATATAATGAAACCGTGCCTAGAATGACACCTTAAACCTTAAATCTCCTCTCTTTGCTGCCTCTTAAGGAGAAAGAAAGGACCTCGTGCCTGCATTCAATGTTGAAAAGTCTTAATGACTCCCCAAGTAGACACGACATGACCTAAATATAATGAAACCGTGCCTAGAATGACACCTTAAACCTTAAATCTCCTCTCTTTGCTGCCTCTTAAGGAGAAAGAAAGGACCTCGTGCCTACATTCAATGTTGAAAAGCCTTAATGACTCCCCAAGTAGACACGACATGACCTAAATAGAATGAAACCGTGCCTAGAATGACACCTTAAACCTTAAATCTCCTCTCTTTGCTGCCTCTTAAGGAGAAAGAAAGGACCCCGTGCCTATATTCAATGTTGAAAAGCCTTAATGACTCCCCAAGTAGACATAACATGACCTAAATAGAATGAAACCTTGCATAGAATGACACATTAAACTTAAATCTCCTGTCTTCCCTGCTTCTTATGGAGAAAGAAAGGACCCCGTGCCTACATTCAATGTTGAAAAGCCTCTGAAGTGCAGTGTACGTTGATCTGTGTCTTCATCTGTGAATCTTTCATCTCAGTTGGTTATATCTGGAACGTAAATTAAAACCTGCACACTTAGCATGTTGTTCGACCAGTGTAGTCTCAGATTAATGCAAGCATCCGCATATATCTCTATCTGGATCTTCACTGGTCGATCGATAGTCACGAATGGTTCTAAGAAACATTTTGACCCGTTCTCTCATGATTGATAATATTGTGACAAAAGTAGAACATGCTCAACAAACTTCCTAACCCTTTCCCACTTGCAGACGCATGTTGATGCATAGGATGCGGCTTTTGAAAACATTGTGACAAACGTAGTAGACATGGTTCAAATCGAACAGTTAATGTATCTTCACTGGTCGATCGATAGTCACGAATGGTTCTAAGAAACATTTTGACCCGTTCTCTCATGATTGAAAATATTGTGACAAAAGTAGAACATGCTCAACAAACTTCCTAACCCTTTCCCACTTGCAGACGCATGGTGATGCATAGGATGCGGCTTTTGAAAACATTGTGACAAACGTAGTAGACATGGTTCAAATCGAACAGTTAATGCTCCTTTTCCCACATTTATTCGAAACGAGCAAGTAATTAATCCTTACCTAGTCGCTGCGTGAAGGAGACGTAGTTCTGAAGTCCACCAGTGTGCTGTGCCTTGATCTGTGCCTTGATCTGTGTCTTGATCTGTGAATCTTTCATCTCGGTTGGTTATATCTGGAACGTAAATGAAACCTGTAGACGCAGTTCGATGCAATTGAAGCAGTCGAGTATTGAAAACATTGTGATAAAAGTAGAAAATGCTCCACAAACTTCCTAACCCTTTCCCACATGTAGACGCATGTTGATGCATAGGATGCGGCTTTTGAAAACATTGTGACAAACGTAGTAGACATGGTTCAAATCAAACAGTTAATGCTCCTTTTCCCACATTTATTCGAAACGAGCAAGTAATTAATCCTTACCTAGTCGCTGCGTGAAGGAGACGTAGTTCTGAAGTCCACCAGTGTGCTGTGCCTTGATCTGTGTCTTGATCTGTGAATCTTTCATCTCGGTTGGTTATATCTGGAACGTAAATGAAACCTGTAGACGCAGTTTGATGCAATTGAAGCAGTCGAGTATTGAAAACATTGTGACAAAAGTAGAAAATGCTCCACAAACTTCCTAACCCTTTCCCACATGTAGACGCATGTTGATGCATGGGATGCGGCTTTTGAAAACATTGTGACAAACGTAGTAGACATGGTTCAAATCGAACAGTTAATGCTCCTTTTCCCACATTTATTCGAAACGAGCAAGTAATTAATCCTTACCTAGTCGCTGCGTGA
The DNA here is from genome assembly GCA_031761405.1 of Serripes groenlandicus. NCBI lineage: Eukaryota > Metazoa > Mollusca > Bivalvia > Cardiida > Cardiidae > Serripes > Serripes groenlandicus. The sequence goes on from JASEVX010000556.1 coordinate 14,387, forward strand.
AGGAGACGTAGTTCTGAAGTCCACCAGTGTGCTGTGCCTTGATCTGTGTCTTGATCTGTGAATCTTTCATCTCGGTTGGTTATATCTGGAACGTAAATGAAACCTGTAGACGCAGTTCGATGCAATTGAAGCAGTCGAGTATTGAAAACATTGTGACAAAAGTAGAAAATGCTCCACAAACTTCCTTACCCTTTCCCACATGTAGACGCATGTTGATGCATAGGATGCGGCTTTTGAAAACATTGTGACAAACGTAGTAGACATGGTTCAAATCGAACAGTTAATGCTCCTTTTCCCACATTTATTCGAAACGAGCAAGTAATTAATCCTTACCTAGTCGCTGCGTGAAGGAGACGTAGTTCTGAAGTCCACCAGTGTGCTGTGCCTTGATCTGTGCCTTGATCTGTGTCTTGATCTGTGAATCTTTCATCTCGGTTGGTTATATCTGGAACGTAAATGAAACCTGTAGACGCAGTTCGATGCAATTGAAGCAGTCGAGTATTGAAAACATTGTGATAAAAGTAGAAAATGCTCCACAAACTTCCTAACCCTTTCCCACATGTAGACGCATGTTGATGCATAGGATGCGGCTTTTGAAAACATTGTGACAAACGTAGTAGACATGGTTCAAATCGAACAGTTAATGCTCCTTTTCCCACATTTATTCGAAACGAGCAAGTAATTAATCCTTACCTAGTCGCTGCGTGAAGGAGACGTAGTTCTGAAGTCCACCAGTGTGCTGTGCCTTGATCTGTGTCTTGATCTGTGAATCTTTCATCTCGGTTGGTTATATCTGGAACGTAAATGAAACCTGTAGACGCAGTTTGATGCAATTGAAGCAGTCGAGTATTGAAAACATTGTGACAAAAGTAGAAAATGCTCCACAAACTTCCTAACCCTTTCCCACATGTAGACGCATGTTGATGCATGGGATGCGGCTTTTGAAAACATTGTGACAAACGTAGTAGACATGGTTCAAATCGAACAGTTAATGCTCCTTTTCCCACATTTATTCGAAACGAGCAAGTAATTAATCCTTACCTAGTCGCTGCGTGAAGGAGACGTAGTTCTGAAGTCCACCAGTGTGCTGTGCCTTGATCTGTGTCTTGATCTGTGAATCTTTCATCTCGGTTGGTTATATCTGGAACGTAAATGAAACCTGTAGACGCAGTTCGATGCAATTGAAGCAGTCGAGTATTGAAAACATTGTGACAAAAGTAGAAAATGCTCCACAAACTTCCTTACCCTTTCCCACATGTAGACGCATGTTGATGCATAGCATGCGGCTTTTGAAAACATTGTGACAAACGTAGTAGACATGGTTCAAATCGAACAGTTAATGCTCCTTTTCCCACATTTATTCGAAACGAGCAAGTAATTAATCCTTACCTAGTCGCTGCGTGAAGGAGACGTAGTTCTGAAGTCCACCAGTGTGCTGTGCCTTGATCTGTGTCTTGATCTGTGAATCTTTCATCTCGGTTGGTTATATCTGGAACGTAAATGAAACCTGTAGACGCAGTTCGATGCAATTGAAGCAGTCGAGTATTGAAAACATTGTGACAAAAGTAGAAAATGCTCTACAAACTTCCTAACCCTTTCCCACATGTAGACGCATGTTGATGCATAGGATGCGGCTTTTGAAAACATTGTGACAAACGTAGTAGACATGGTTCAAATCGAACAGTTAATGCTCCTTTTCCCACATTTATTCGAAACGAGCAAGTAATTAATCCTTACCTAGTCGCTGCGTGAAGGAGACGTAGTTCTGAAGTCCACCAGTGTGCTGTGCCTTGATCTGTGAATCTTTCATCTCGGTTGGTTATATCTGGAACGTAAATGAAACCTGTAGACGCAGTTCGATGCAATTGAAGCAGTCGAGTATTGAAAACATTGTGACAAAAGTAGAAAATGCTCCACAAACTTCCTTACCCTTCCCCACATGTAGACGCATGTTGATGCATAGGATGCGGCTTTTGAAAACATTGTGACAAACGTAGTAGACATGGTTCAAATCGAACAGTTAATGCTCCTTTTCCCACATTTATTCGAAACGAGCAAGTAATTAATCCTTACCTAGTCGCTGCGTGAAGGAGACGTAGTTCTGAAGTCCACCAGTGTGCTGTGCCTTGATCTGTGCCTTGATCTGTGTCTTGATCTGTGAATCTTTCATCTCGGTTGGTTATATCTGGAACGTAAATGAAACCTGTAGACGCAGTTCGATGCAATTGAAGCAGTCGAGTATTGAAAACATTGTGACAAAAGTAGAAAATGCTCCACAAACTTCCTAACCCTTTCCCACATGTAGACGCATGTTGATGCATAGGATGCGGCTTTTGAAAACATTGTGACAAACGTAGTAGACATGTTTTCAAATCGAACAGTTAATGCTCCTTTTCCCACATTTATTCGAATCGAGCAAGTAATTAATCCTTACCTAGTCGCTGCGTGAAGGAGACGTAGTTCTGAAGTCCACCAGTGTGCTGTGCCTTGATCTGTGTCTTGATCTGTGAATCTTTCATCTCGGTTGGTTATATCTGGAACGTAAATGAAACCTGTAGACGCAGTTCGATGCAATTGAAGCAGTCGAGTATTGAAAACATTGTGACAAAAGTAGAAAATGCTCTACAAACTTCCTAACCCTTTCCCACATGTAGACGCATGTTGATGCATAGGATGCGGCTTTTGAAAACATTGTGACAAACGTAGTAGACATGGTTTAAATTGAACAGTTAATGCTCCTTTTCCCACATTTATTCGAAACGAGCAAGTAATTAATCCTTACCTAGTCGCTGCGTGAAGGAGACGTAGTTCTGAAGTCCACCAGTGTGCTGTGCCTTGATCTGTGCCTTGATCTGTGTCTTGATCTGTGAATCTTTCATCTCGGTTGGTTATATCTGGAACGTAAAGGAAACCTGTAGACGCAGTTCGATGCAATTGAAGCGGTCGAGTATTGAAAACATTGTGACAAAAGTAGAAAATGCTCTACAAACTTCCTAACCCTTTCCCACATGTAGACGCACGTTGATGCATAGGATGCGGCTTTTGAAAACATTGTGACAAACGTAGTAGACATGGTTCAAATCGAACAGTTAATGCTCCTTTTCCCACATTTATTCGAAACGAGCAAGTAATTAATCCTTACCTAGTCGCTGCGTGAAGGAGACGTAGTTCTGAAGTCCACCAGTGTGCTGTGCCTTGATCTGTGTCTTGATCTGTGAATCTTTCATCTCGGTTGGTTATATCTGGAACGTAAATGAAACCTGTAGACGCGCAGTTCGATGCAATTGAAGCAGTCGAGTATTGAAAACATTGTGACAAAAGTAGAAAATGCTCTACAAACTTCCTAACCCTTTCCCACATGTAGACGCATGTTGATGCGGCTTTTGAAAACATTGTGACAAACGTAGTAGACATGGTTTAAATCGAACAGTTAATGCTCCTTTTCCCACATTTATTCGAAACGAGCAAGTAATTAATCCTTACCTAGTCGCTGCGTGAAGGAGACGTAGTTCTGAAGTCCACCAGTGTGCTGTGCCTTGATCTGTGCCTTGATCTGTGTCTTGATCTGTGAATCTTTCATCTCGGTTGGTTATATCTGGAACGTAAATGAAACCTGTAGACGCAGTTCGATGCAATTGAAGCAGTCGAGTATTGAAAACATTGTGACAAAAGTAGAAAATGCTCCACAAACTTCCTAACCCTTTCCCACATGTAGACGCATGTTGATGCATAGCATGCGGCTTCTGAAAACATTGTGACAAACGTAGTAGACATGGTTCAAATCGAACAGTTAATGCTCCTTTTCCCACATTTATTCGAAACGAGCAAGTAATTAATCCTTACCTAGTCGCTGCGTGAAGGAGACGTAGTTCTGAAGTCCACCAGTGTGCTGTGCCTTGATCTGTGCCTTGATCTGTGTCTTGATCTGTGAATCTTTCATCTCGGTTGGTTATATCTGGAACATAAATGAAACCTGTAGACGCAGTTCGATGCAATTGAAGCAGTCGAGTATTGAAAACATTGTGACAAAAGTAGAAAATGCTCCACAAACTTCCTTACCCTTTCCCACATGTAGACGCATGTTGATGCATATGATGCGGCTTTTGAAAACATTGTGACAAACGTAGTAGACATGGTTCAAATCGAACAGTTAATGCTCCTTTTCCCACATTTATTCGAAACGAGCAAGTAATTAATCCTTACCTAGTCGCTGCGTGAAGGAGACGTAGTTCTGAAGTCCACCAGTGTGCTGTGCCTTGATCTGTGCCTTGATCTGTGTCTTGATCTGTGAATCTTTCATCTCGGTTGGTTATATCTGGAACGTAAATGAAACCTGTAGACGCAGTTCGATGCAATTGAAGCAGTCGAGTATTGAAAACATTGTGACAAAAGTAGAAAATGCTCCACAAACTTCCTAACCCTTTCCCACATGTAGACGCATGTTGATGCATAGGATGCGGCTTTTGAAAACATTGTGACAAACGTAGTAGACATGGTTTAAATTGAACAGTTAATGCTCCTTTTCCCACATTTATTCGAAACGAGCAAGTAATTAATCCTTACCTAGTCGCTGCGTGAAGGAGACGTAGTTCTGAAGTCCACCAGTGTGCTGTGCCTTGATCTGTGTCTTGATCTGTGAATCTTTCATCTCGGTTGGTTATATCTGGAACGTAAATGAAACCTGTAGACGCAGTTCGATGCAATTGAAGCAGTCGAGTATTGAAAACATTGTGACAAAAGTAGAAAATGCTCCACAAACTTCCTAACCCTTTCCCACATGTAGACGCATGTTGATGCATAGGATGCGGCTTTTGAAAACATTGTGACAAACGTAGTAGACATGGTTCAAATCGAACAGTTAATGCTCCTTTTCCCACATTTATTCGAAACGAGCAAGTAATTAATCCTTACCTAGTCGCTGCGTGAAGGAGACGTAGTTCTGAATTCCACCAGTGTGCTGTGCCTTGCTCTGTGCCTTGATCTGTGTCTTGATCTGTGAATCTTTCATCTCGGTTGGTTATATCTGGAACGTAAATGAAACCTGTAGACGCAGTTCGATGCAATTGAAGCAGTCGAGTATTGAAAACATTGTGACAAAAGTAGAAAATGCTCCACAAACTTCCTAACCCTTTCCCACATGTAGACGCATGTTGATGCATAGGATACGGCTTTTGAAAACATTGTGACAAACGTAGTAGACATGGTTCAAATCGAACAGTTGATGCTCCTTTTCCCACATTTATTCGAATCGAGCAAGTAATTAATCCTTACCTAGTCGCTGCGTGAAGGAGACGTAGTTCTGAAGTCCACCAGTGTGCTGTGCCTTGATCTGTGCCTTGATCTGTGTCTTGATTTGTGAATCTTTCATCTCGGTTGGTTATATCTGGAACGTAAATGAAACCTGTAGATGCAGTTTGATGCAATTGAAGCAGTCGAGTATTGAAAACATTGTGACAAAAGTAGAAAATGCTCCACAAACTTCCTAACTCTTTCCCACATGTAGACGCATGTTGATGCATAGGATGCGGCTTTTGAAAACATTGTGACAAACGTAGTAGACATGGTTCAAATCGAACAGTTAATGCTCCTTTTCCCACATTTATTCGAAACGAGCAAGTAATTAATCCTTACCTAGTCGCTGCGTGAACCTAGCTCTATGTCAACAGTCATGCCTTGACCTAGCTATCTATGTCCACATTCATGCCCTGACCTAGCTGTGTCAACATTCAAAACCCGACCAAGAAGTGTCAACAGTCATGCTCTGACCTAGAAGTGTCAACAGTCACGCCCTGACCTAGCTGTGTTATCATTCATGTCCTGACCTAGCTATGTCAACAGTCGTGCCTTGACCTAGCTGTGTCAACAGCCATGCCTTGACCTAGCTATCTATATCCACAGTCATGCATTGATATAGCTGTGTCAACAGTCATGCCTTGACCTAAGTGTGTCCACACTTATGCCCTGACCTAGCTGTGTCAACATTCAAAACCTGACAAAGAAGTGTCAACAGTCATGCCCTGACCTAGAAGTGTCAACAGTCATGCCCTGACCTAGTTGTGTCCATAGTCATGTATTGACCTAGCTGTGTCAACAGTCATGCACTGACCTAGCTGTGTTATCATTTGTGTCCTGACCTAGCTATGTCAACAGTCATGCCTTGACCTAGCTATCTATGTCCACATTCATGCCCTGACCTAGCTGTGTCAACATTCAAAACCCGACCAAGAAGTGTCAACAGTCATGCCCTGACCTAGAAGTGTCAACAGTCATGCCCTGACCTAGCTGTGTTATCATTCATGTCCTGACCTAGCTATGTCAACAGTCGTGCCTTGACCTAGCTGTGTCAACAGCCATGCCTTGACCTAGCTATCTATATCCACAGTCATGCATTGATATAGCTGTGCCAACAGTCATGCCTTGACCTAGTTGTGTCCACACTTATGCCCTGACCTAGCTGTGTCAACATTCAAAACCTGACCAAGAAGTGTCAACAGTCATGCCCTGACCTAGAAGTGTCAACAGTCATGCCCTGACCTAGTTGTGTCCATAGTCATGTATTGACCTAGCTGTGTCAACAGTCATGCACTGACCTAGCTGTGTTATCATTTGTGTCCTGACCTAGCTATGTCAACAGTCATGCCTTGACCTAGCTATCTATTTCCACATTCATGCCCTGACCTAGCTGTGTCAACATTCAAAACCTGACCAAGAAGTGTCAACAGTCATGCCCTGACCTAGAAGTGTCAACAGTCATGCCCTGACCTAGCTGTGTTATCATTCATGTCCTGACCTAGCTATGTCAACAGTCGTGCCTTGACCTAGCTGTGTCAACAGCCATGCCTTGACCTAGCTATCTATGTCCACAGTCATGCATTGATATAGCTGTGTCAACAGTCATGCCTTGACCTAGTTGTGTCCACACTTATGCCCTGACCTAGCTGTGTCAACATTCAAAACCTGACCAAGAAGTGTCAACAGTCATGCCCTGACCTAGGTGTGTCCATAGTCATATATTGACCTAGCTGTGTCAACAGTCATGCACTGACCTAGCTGTGTTATCATTCGTGTCCTGACCTAGCTATGTCAACAGTCATGCCTTGACCTAGCTATCTATGTCCACATTCATGCCCTGACCTAGCTGTGTCAACATTCAAAACCTGACCAAGAAGTGTCAACAGTCATGCCCTGACCTAGAAGTGTTAACAGTCATGCCCTGACCTAGCTGTGTTATCATTCATGTCCTGACCTAGCTATGTCAACAGTCGTGCCTTGACCTAGCTGTGTCAACAGCCATGCCTTGACCTAGCTATCTATATCCACAGTCATGCATTGATATAGCTGTGTCAACAGTCATGCCTTGACCTAAGTGTGTCCACACTTATGCCCTGACCTAGCTGTGTCAACATTCAAAACCTGACCAAGAAGTGTCAACAGTCATGCCCTGACCTAGAAGTGTCAACAGTCATGCCCTGACCTAGTTGTGTCCATAGTCATGTATTGACCTAGCTGTGTCAACAGTCATGCACTGACCTAGCTGTGTTATCATTTGTGTCCTGACCTAGCTATGTCAACAGTCATGCCTTGACCTAGCTATCTATGTCCACATTCATGCCCTGACCTAGCTGTGTCAACATTCAAAACCCGACCAAGAAGTGTCAACAGTCATGCCCTGACCTAGAAGTGTCAACAGTCATGCCCTGACCTAGCTGTGTTATCATTCATGTCCTGACCTAGCTATGTCAACAGTCGTGCCTTGACCTAGCTGTGTCAACAGCCATGCCTTGACCTAGCTATATATATCCACAGTCATGCATTAATATAGCTGTGCCAACAGTCATGCCTTGACCTAGTTGTGTCCACACTTATGCCCTGACCTAGCTGTGTCAACATTCAAAACCTGACCAAGAAGTGTCAACAGTCATGCCCTGACCTAGAAGTGTCAACAGTCATGCCCTGACCTAGTTGTGTCCATAGTCATGTATTGACCTAGCTGTGTCAACAGTCATGCACTGACCTAGCTGTGTTATCATTTGTGTCCTGACCTAGCTATGTCAACAGTCATGCCTTGACCTAGCTATCTATGTCCACATTCATGCCCTGACCTAGCTGTGTCAACATTCAAAACCTGACCAAGAAGTGTCAACAGTCATGCCCTGACCTAGAAGTGTCAACAGTCATGCCCTGACCTAGCTGTGTTATCATTCATGTCCTGACCTAGCTATGTCAACAGTCGTGCCTTGACCTAGCTGTGTCAACAGCCATGCCTTGACCTAGCTATCTATGTCCACAGTCATGCATTGATATAGCTGTGTCAACAGTCATGCCTTGACCTAGTTGTGTCCACACTTATGCCCTGACCTAGCTGTGTCAACATTCAAAACCTGACCAAGAAGTGTCAACAGTCATGCCCTGACCTAGAAGTGTCAACAGTCATGCCCTGACCTAGTTGTGTCCATAGTCATGTATTGACCTAGCTGTGTCAACAGTCATGCACTGACCTAGCTGTGTTATCATTCGTGTCCTGACCTAGCTATGTCAACAGTCATGCCTTGACCTAGCTATCTATGTCCACATTCATGCCCTGACCTAGCTGTGTCAACATTCAAAACCTGACCAAGAAGTGTCAACAGTCATGCCCTGACCTAGAAGTGTCAACAGTCATGCCCTGACCTAGCTGTGTTATCATTCATGTCTTGACCTAGCTGTGTCAACCGCCATGCCTTGACCTAGCTATCTATGTCCACAGTCATGCATTGATATAGCTGTGTCAACAGTCATGCCTTGACCTAGTTGTGTCCACACTTATGCCCTGACCTAGCTGTGTCAACATTCAAAACCTGACCTAGAAGTGTCAACAGTCATGCCCTGACCTAGAAGTGTCAACAGTCATGCCCTGGCATAATATAATGGTTGAATGATAACTTGGTAAGATTGGTCAATGAAATCCTGCATGGATCAAAATAATATGAAGAAATGTAGGAAACGAAATTGAGAGGATGCTTTCTGTGAAGTTGCATCACAGTAGTCCAGGATGTTACAGAGGAGAAGTTAATTATTTAAAGCCAATATAAAACAAATCACACATGTATATATATTAGAGACCCCCCTCCTCCTGTAACAGAGGAGAAGTTAATTATTTAAAGCCAATATAAAACAAATCACACATGTATATATTTTAGAGAACCCCCCCCCCCCCCCCCCCCCCCCCCACCCACACACACAAGACAAGCTATGTGCCAGTGATGCTAAAAATATTTTTTTCAGTATAATTATAAACACTTGTCCAAAGTTAGCACAATATTGACAAACATTTTTCTTAATAGTTGACGTTTTCTTAATGCAACACTGGTCTAACTCAAGTTAGACCAGTTTTGCATAAAAAAAATTATAAAAATCTCAGGATTTCTTATGGGAAAACAGGTCTAACTCAAACATTTTCAAATATCTCTTTTATTTTTTATCTTATCTTCTTTTAAACTTCCCCATGAATAATAATAGACTTTATGAGTTAAAAAATGTGAAAAAAGATGCAAGAATAATAAAAATGTTAAAATGGTAGAGTTTTTTTAGCCTCCTGTAAAGTTATGATAAACCTAGTTAGACCAGTGTTGCGTTCAACCCTCGATATGACCTCTGTTTTAAAATAATTCTCCCAACATTCATGTTATTGCTTTATTTCTGCTGACATATTTCAAAATATATATCTGCTAAACAATTTAGTCAAGAGAAAAAAAGGTTAACCCTTTTCCACAAATAAAGACCATTTCTAATGCTTTAACAGCAAACGGAATCTCTTGAAAATTAATGGCAAATGGATAAATTGCTCATCATTTTGACATAATGTTTTCAACTTAATTCAATAATTGTTCTTAAATTAATAGAGGGTTTCCCCATTTTTGACTTAATGTTTTCAAAGTCGTCAGCTGCAGATTTGTAAGAATGGAAAGCGTTAAGCATGTTCAGTTCATGAATTCTTCAAATCTTGTTTCCAGATAAGTTTATATATATGTAAATAAGGTATAGACAGAAATATATACCTATATGGAGGTCTTACGCTCTATGATTCCTTTCCCTCATACAGAATATGCGGCACACAACTTTGAAAAATGTAAGAAGCAAACTTATGGAAGCACTCCATAAAAGTGTAATTATTGAATAGAGACCAAAACATTTTGGCAAATGGAGAAATATATTTTGTTTTCAAAAGTCATCTAGATCTACTGGAGATACATCAAAATTTGCGTTTATTGAAAACTTTGCAGAGTTGGTTTTAAAGTAGTGTTCTGCAGAAAGGCTGTACATGTATGTGGGAAAAGAATAAGTCTCAAGGAACAAGGATTGATTGGAGTTGAAAGCTCTTTTCAAAAAAAAATCAGCCATATCATGGTGCCCAATTCACCTACTCCTGGCTTGCTAACACCAGTACTCCACACAGCAGACTTTCAAAGCAACTGGGTGCATTCCAAAATAGACTGAGTCCATTGATTGAAAATGCTTAAGTCTTGTCGCATTATCAAACTTTGGAAAGAATGTTGGCAAAGCTGAGGTTCAAACTCAAGGAAGGAGTAATCAAGCCTGAATAGTATATTAATAAGCTGCAAGCTTGTTAGGAGTCCATATTAAACAAGCATTTTCAGTGAAAAGATATCCCCCGCCAACGATGGCTTGTTTGTGCATGAAGGTCTTTATGTTTAATGTGCAATTGACCTTTAAATTTCAACTTCTTCGCACAAGATCAAGGGGAAAGAATAAAGTTATGATACTGGTTTATCCCGTTCCGCGCCAAATTATAAAATATCGACTGGGATTACTTTATGATAAAATATTTTAACGAAATAAATCAGAGGGACGATTAAATAAAACTGTATTTTCCGAAACTGCTTACTCGGGAACATCAATTATTGCAAAATAGTGCAGTCCAAGATAAGACGCCACCTTTAAAAGCGGTGTCTTATCTGGAACTGCACTATTTTCAACAGAGTATTTATGCGGTGAAAGGGGTTAATAATCAATATTACAAAACTAAAGGGGTGTCATTTGTTATTTCTTAAATAACACAGGAAAAATGTGAATACTAGGTTTTGCTTCTTAAACCAACAGTGACACAAATACAATAGATATCTTTACTCTTCTTAAAGTGGAACTAAAATGCATGGATAATTATGTATCAGACAGTGTTATAATAAATGTAAATGATTTGATACCATATTTATTCAGAAGTTCATTGCAGGATGTTGGTTCATATCACATTTAAGTTTCATCAAATTCTAGCAGCTAGTTACTGAGAAATAACTGTAGGCGTGGATTTTTTAATAAATCAGGGGCAGTAACTCTAAAAAAAATTAAGGAATCCAAAAAAGAGTTGGAGGGGAATAATGGCAGGAAGTTGGTTAATATTACATTCAAGTTTCATCAAATTCTAGCCGCTAGTTACTGAGAAACGGCTGCGAACGATTATTTTTTAATAAATCAAGGGAAATAACTCTAAGAAAAATTTACTAATCCAAATGAAAAATGAACAGGCATCATCCCAGTATAGTGGTTCATATTTATTTTAAGTTTCATGAAATTCTACCCGCTAGTTACTGAGAAATGGCTGAAAACGTAGATTTTTCAAAAAATCAAGGGCAATAACTCCAAGGAAAATTGACTAATCAAAAAAAAAATTGGACGGGCATCATCCCAGTATAGTGGTTCATATTTATTTTAAGTTTCATGAAATTCTACCAGCTAGTTACTGAGAAAATGCAGGTGACGAACGGAAGGACGGAAGGAAGGACGGAAGGAAGGAAGGAAGGAAGGACGGACGGACAACGCCATTTCAATATCCCCCTCCCTATTTCATAGGCGGGGGATAATAAATATGTTTATACTAAAGTAAGACAGCTAGATATTTATATGGTGTAAGTCAATTCTTTAAACCAAAACATACTAATATCATGTGATCAAACTTTTCCCACTTGCAGGCTCAATTTGATAAGTGTGTAGAGGACGAATTTGAACAACATGGTGACAAAAGGGCAAAATTACTCGCAAAGAGAATTTTCTTCCTTAATTAATCACAATGTTTTCAACAGCATTTCAATAAATTATTCTTTCATTTATAGAGATCTTCCATACTTTAACCAAGATATTTTCAAAGTCGTCTGTTTCATATCGTTTGTATGTATGGGTCAATGTTACCCTGTGTGAGGCTTTATCATTTAAGGTAATGGATTAGACAGATATTTAAATGGTCTAGGTCCAACCCCATTAAACCAAAACATGCTGATTTTATGTAATCAACCTGATGAAATCTGAGTAGTTAACCCTTTCCCTCATATAGACGATTTCTGACGCCTCTGCAGCAGATGGCTTTTTGAAAACATTGTAACAAAAGAAGAGAAATTGCACAAAACGTGCAATTTCTCCTTTTGTCACAATGTTTTCCACTTTTAGTCATAGGTTATCCATTCAATTATAGAGATTTAACATATTTTGACAAAAAGTCAGTCCAATTGGAACAACGCCACATGAATACAGACATTCATTAATCTCTAGATAAGGGGCACATTTAATCATGTACTTAATTAATTAACCGTTTCCAACCTACAGACACGGTTTGACGCATCTACAGCAGATAACGTTTGGAAACCTTGTGGCAAAAGAAGAAAATACTCCTTTTGCTTGCCACAATGTTTTAAATTTTATTCAATAATTGTTCTTTCATTTAAAGAGAGTTTCCATATGTTTGCCTAGATGTTTTCAAGGTTTGCAGGTTTGATGTTTGTGGTAAAATATTTGAATACCTTATCCGACCTCCAAACCATATGTGTGAGTAGTCACTCAGACATATAACTCATGAGGCCCTCGTGGAGTTTTCCAGAATAATCGGGATGCTCTCCCCATTGTAGAAGAGATGCCGTTTGTATTGGACTTCTGTTTGGGAAAACAAAATAGTTACTGTCAATTATAAAAGTACTGCAATTTTGGCTCAGAGCTACAGATAAAGGGTGTATTTATTTATTTATTTATTGGGGTTTTACGCTGCTTTCAACATTATTTCAGTTATATCACGGCGACAGTTCACTTATTCATGATCCCTGGGTAAACAAACGAGTACTAGGCTAGCAAACGTGCCTTGTCCAAGGGCACTCCACCATGACCGTGGTGCCACGACTGGGGATCGTACCTGGGACACCCGGTTACGAAATCAACGATGCTAACCACACTACCACTGCGGATTCTAGATTAAGGGTGTACTTCATGTCCCACCGCGCAGATGAGCAATTTCTTCCTTTGTCACAATATTTTCAAATCTATTCAAACTTTGATTTATAGAGGATTGCCATATTTTTTACCAGATGGTACATCTCTAGTAAAACCTTTCCCACTTCTGACCCTTTGTGCAGCAGACAACTTTTGAAAACATAATGAGCCATTACTCCTTTTGCTACAATGTTTTCAACTCTATTTGTTTATTATCCTTTCATTTATATAGATTTTCTATATTTCTGTCTAGATGTTTTCAATGTCATCTGCTGCAGATTCGTTGTATGTGGGAGAGTGTTGAATCCTTATTTGACCCTAGTGTGTAAACAAGATTTTCTTTCAATTTGACCTAGTGACCTACTTTTTGACCCAACATGACCCATATTCGTTCTTGACTACATATCATCAAGACAAACATTCTGATAAAGTTTCAACATGCTCAATGTAACAAGAGCACCGCATACGGCACTGACGCTCGACTGATAGGGAGAAAACAGAAAAAAGTTGTTAACAAGATTTTCCCTTCAATTGGACCTAGTGACCTAGTTTCTAACACAATATGACCCATATTCTAACTTGACCTACATATCATCAAGACAAACATTCTGAACACATTTCAACCTGCGGCCCTAGAGTGTAAACAAGATTTTCTTTCAATTTGACCTAGCGACCTACTTTTTAACCCAACATGACCCATATTCGTTCTTGACTACATATCATCAAGACAAATATTCTGATAGTTTCAACATGCTCAAGTTAGAAATGTGGCCTCCAGAGTGTTAGCAAGATTTTCCTCCAATTTGACCTGGTTACCTACTTGTTGACCCAACATGACCCATATTCAAACTTGACCTACATAAAATCAAGACAAACATCCTGATAAAGTTTCAACATGCTCAAATTTAAAACTGCAGCCTCCAGAGTGTTAGCAAGATTTGCCTTCAATTTGGCCTAGTGACCTAGTGACCTAGTTTCTGACCCAATATGACTTATATTCAAACTCGACCTCCATATGATGAAGAAAACATTCTGACAACATTTCTAACAGCTGAAACAAAAAGTGCAGCCTCTAGAGTGTTAACAAGATTTTCCTTCAATTTGACCTAGTGACCTACTTTTTAACCCAACATGACCCCATATTCGATCTTGACCTACATATCATAAGACAAACATTCTGATGAAGTTTCAACATGCTCAAGTTAAAAGTCCTGATAAATGAGAGTTGAATTACTTAAGTTGAAAACACTGTGGCAAAAGGAGAAATTGCTTGTTTTGAGCAATTTCTTCTTCTAGTCACAATAATTTCAAAAGTTGTTTGCTGCAGAGGGTCATATAGATGTGGAAAAGGGTTAAAAGAACTGTTTTCTTGAGAGGATTCTTTAAACTAGAGTTTAAACATACCTGGTCTGTCCACAAGACATCGTGTTGAAACTGAAGTCGCCATGGAAAGAATGAAAAGCAGCCTGTTGCTAGGGTAGCCAGTTGTCATGGTAAAATCCGATAACATCCGGTCTAAGTTATGTCGAAAAGTATCATGATTGTCTCTATCTCTTGTCATCGAACAGAAGTTGTGTCTTGTCTGTAATTCATACACTTGGGGATTCTTTTTTTCCGTTTGTTAACCTATTCCGCTTATATTTCGTGCATATATATACTTTTCAGCTTCCATTTAATTTTGGAATCATTGACATGGTCTTTTCGTTTTAACCTTGAGAAATGCTAAGAAGTCGGAGAAAACGTTTTTTATCCAAAAAGCAATCTTTTTGTATCAGCAGCTCAGTTTTAAGTATCTGCACCTGAAAGTATAAATCATTTATTTTAGTATATGATTTCCCAAATTTAAATTATCTCCCTTTCCCACATACAACAAACTTTGAAAGTATCTAGAGGAAAATGCAGAAAATCTCTTTCAAAGTAGGTATAATAACTGAAAAAGAGTTGAACAAATTGTGGCAAAAGGAGAAATTGCTCGTATTGAGCAATTTCTCCTTTTGTCACATTGGTTTTAAAAGTTGTTTGCTGCAAAGGCGTCAGAAAGCGATAAGGTAATCGCAGATTTCTTCTTATTCAATTAAATGGACAGTAACATAATAATATCTAGTGAAAATAAACACTTTTCCACATAAATACACAGTTTGACTCATCGTAGCTGATGAATTTTAACCACCTAATAATCAACAATTTCAAAGTTTGTCAGAACGTTTTTCAACTTGATTCAATAGTAACTGTTATACTTTTGTTTATAAAGATTTTTATGCCCCCGGAATCATAGATTCGGTGGGCATATAGTTTTTGGCCTGTCTGCACGTCTGCACGTCTGTCTGTCTGCATGAAAAAAACTTTAACCTTGACCACTTCTTTTGAACCATAACAGGTACGGCTACCATATTTCACATGTGTATTCCTTATGATATGACCTTTCTGTCAGTACCAACATTTTTGACCTTGCGACCTTGACCTTTGACCTAGATGTTGCCATTCTCGAAAAAAACTTTAACCTTGGCCATTACTTTTGAACCATAACAGGTACGGCTACCATATTTCACATGTTTATTCCTTGTGACATGACCTTTCTGTCAGTACCAACATTTTTGACCTTGCGACCTTGACCTTTGACCTAGATGTTGCCATTCTCGAAAAAAACTTTAACCTTGGCCACTACTTTTGAACCATAACAGGTACAGCTACCATATTTCACATGAGTATTCCTTGTGACATGACCTTTCTGTCAGTACCAACATTTTTGACCATGCGACCTTGACCTTTGACCTAGATGTTGCCATTCTCGAAAAAAAACTTTAACCTTGGCCATTTCTTTTGAACCATAACAGGTACGGCTACCATATTTCACATGTTTATTCCTTGTGACATGACCTTTCTGTCAGTACCAACATTTTTGACCTGCGACCTTGACCTTTGACCTAGATGTTGCCATTCTCGAAAAAAACTTTAACCTTGGCCATTACTTTTGAACCATAACAGGTACGGCTACCATATTTCACATGTGTATTCCTTGTGACATGACCTTTCTGTCAGTACCAACATTTTTGACCTTGCGACCTTGACCTTTGATCTAGATGTTGCCATTCTCAAAAAAACCTTTAACCTTGACCACTACTTTTGAACCATAACAGGTACGGCTACCATATTTCACATGCCTATACCTTGTGACATGACCTTTCTGTCAGTACCAACAATTTTCACCTTGCGACCTTGACCTTTGACCTAGATGTTGCCATTCTCAAAAAAAACTTTAACCTTGACCACTACTTTTGAACCATAACAGGTACGGCTACCATATTTCACATGTGTATTCCTTGTGACATGACCTTTCTGTCAGTACCAACATTTTTGACCTGGCGACCTTGACCTTTGACCTAGATGTTGCCATTCGGGGGCATCAGTGTTATGATTCAGATTATATGAACTTGCGTTGAAGTCAAAGTCTTCTGCTGCAGATTTTGGAAAGGGTAACAAATCTGAATGCATCATGTCAATTTGTTGATTTAAATGCATACAGATTTAGTGAATAATAAAAATGTTGACAAAAACTCTGTCATCAAGTCCCAGACTCCATGCTTGGGTTTACAAATATGACCTTTTATCCTAACATGACAGACATACTGTTTTGATTCTCAGCTTTGATAGCGACACAATTTTAATCCCTTTCCAACAAACAACACATCTGCAGCAGAATACTTTGTAAACATCTGGAGAAAGAATATGGAAAATCCCCTTATATTAAAGGTTATAATTTAAGAATAGAGTTGGAAACATTGTTGCAAAAGGTGTAATTGCTCATGATAAGCAATTTCACCTTAAGCTAAAATGTTTTCAAAAGTCAAAAACCCTTTCCCTCATATAGACGCTTTCTGAACGCCTCTAAGGCAGACAGCATTTTGAAAATATAGTGACAAAAGAAGAAATTGCTCAAAACAAGCAATTTCTCCTTTTGTCACAATGTTTTCCACTTTAAGTCATAGGTTATCCGTTCAATTAAAGAGATTTTCTATTTTTTGACAAAATATGTTCAAAGTCGTCTGCTGCAGAATTGTTGTATGAGGGAAAGGGTTAAATTCATAAGATGGAAAGAGCTTGCTGGTTTCAAGCAGTTTTAACCGTTTACCGAACACGATATTAACCCTTTCCCTCATACGACAATTCTGCAGCAGACGACTTTGAATATATTTTGTAAACAAGAGGCCCATGAGGGCCTATGCTCTACTGGCATTGATCTGGCTGGTTTCAAAAGGAACCAATATGTCATCAATATTCAAATACCATCTAAGTTTGGTGAAGATCAGATAGTAAATGGAAGCTTTATTGTAGCAATTTTGACAATTTCAAGGGCCATAATCCAGCCATGCATGGGTAGATCTGGCCGTTTTTTAGAAATGAACCAAACTCTCATGGATATCTAACTACTGTATAAGTTTGATTGAGATACAATCAAAAATAAGGACTGTTTCATATTAACAAGCCCTATTATAGCAATTTTGACAATTTCAAGGGCCATAATTCAGTCATGCATGGGGTGGATCTGGCTTGTTTTGGAAAGGAACTGAGCTCTCATGAATATCTAATTATTGTATAAGTTTGATTGAGATACAATAAAAAATAACGAATGTATCGTGTTAACAAGGTCTATTATAGCAATTATGACAATTTCAAGGGCCATAATCCAGTCATGCATGGGCAGATCTGGCTGGTTTTTGAAAGGAATCAAGCTCTCATTGATATCTAACTACTGTATAAGATTGATTGAGATAAGATCAGAATACTGTATCGTGTTAACAAGCTCTTTTATAGCAATTTTGACCATTTCGAGGGCCATAATCCAGTCATGCATGGGCGGATCTGTGGCTGGTTTTCGACAGGAACCGAGCTCTCATGGATATCTAACTACTGTATAAGTTTGGTTGAGATACAATCAAAGTGAAGACTGTATCGTTTTAACAAGCTCTTTTATAGCAATTTTGACCATTTCAAGGGCCATAATCCAGTCATGCATGGGCGGATCTGGCTGGTTTTCGAAAGGAACCGAGCTCTCATGGATATGAAGACTGTATCGTGTTAACAAGAAAAAAATTACGGAGGGACGCACGCACGGACGCACGCACGACAGACAAATCGCCACCACATAAGCCCTTCTGGCCAGTAGAGCTAAAAAAGTGAATTGGTACAAAAAACCTTAACCAAAATTCTTAGTAAAAAGGGGGCTATAATTCTTACAAAAATCTCGACAGAGTTATGTACTCTTGTCTGTTGATGGAGATAATGATGGTGAATAAGTGTTGTAAAAAGCAATATCTGTAATGGATTTGAAAAAAAAGGGAATTGGTACAAAAACCTTAACCAAGGTGTGACACCAACGCCGACGCCGGGGCGAGTAGTATAGCTAGCCTTTTCTTCGAAAAGTCGAGCTAAACAGGTATAACCTGCCAGTATATATAAACATTCATTTATATTATAGTGTCCCTGGTTCAACCAAATTCAGATACGTACAGCTTAAAATATTTCTGATAAATGATAGCAGCCATCCAAATACTGTATGATATTTATATATCAAGCTTATACGTGTTGGGCATCTTGATAAAAGCCTATCTATTAAACATAACTTGCATAACTCAAGAAAGAAAGAAACAAACAACGAAAGAAAGGAATACATACATGGATAGGAATTCAAGTTAGCCACCCGAGTGTAAAATCAACCCCCGAAATCTAAAAGATAGATTTTATTCACAAAAGACGTCCATCTTGTCCTTACAATTTTACAATCACACACATAACAACATATACATGTGTGTCATGAAATACTGTACGTGTTGAATGAGTGTTCAATTTAAGGCGGCACGTGGTCAGTCACTCGATAAAAGCATGCATGTGTTAGTGGCGATAATAGAAAATGTGGTCAACACCTCGAAAGAGAACTCCGAAAATAGTGAGTTGTTTTCAACCCTTCCCCTTATATGACGTCTGAAGCTCATGACCCTTTTCTAGATGAAGAAGCATCTGCAGTAGTCAACGATTTAAAGCATTGTGGTAAAAGCAAACATTTGCCATCAATCGGAGCAATGTGATCGTTTCAAAAATGTTTCTGACACTATACTGATACTAGCATTTATGAATTTGCACCAAAATATAGGTGAATAAAAAACCGATTCAGTGTCAATTGTACAAAGTTTGATTACCACTAATGAAGTCCATAAAAGTCAATTGATTTATTGATTGGGTTCTGCTGCCAGTTCACCTACTCATATGTTTCTTTGCTTTCTCACACCAGTACATCAGCATTCCTTCCAAGCAACAGGCTGCTTTTCCACATAGACTGATAGGCCATTGGTGGAAGACGAATGACGCTTGTCACAATGACCATTGTCAAACGTCGTGAAGTATATTGGCCGAGCTGGGGTTCGAACTCACAACCCCTGGATTGACAGCACGCGTCAAAACCGACATAAAAGTCAAACACAACACTATGATTATAAGAGCCTGTCCATGCAAGTTTGAATTTGTGAATAGTCATGTTCAGATCAGTCTTTGTATCTGTTCACCTTGATCAAAATCTTCACAACTCATCAGAAGGTTCAAAAGATTTTGTTAGTACTTTGCCAAAGTGTAGATCTAAATCAGAATGTGCGGATGCTCAAACTGGTCAGATTATATACTGTTCTAAAAGACCAGGATGTACACTATTGCACATCCTCGGTACCCAGGCTATTCATAAAATATATGATCATATATATTATGAATAGCCTGGGTACCGAGGATGCCTATTTCAGGGACAGTCTCCTATCTAGTTTAATATTCTTGTATCCCTAGATTTCTGGATTGTTTAGTGTTTAACGCCGCTTTCAACAGTTTCCTGGGTAAGTTACCAGTACGTACTACTGGTCCATTTATTTTGACACCAGCCAGTGAGTCGTAAAGCTAACCCTTCAATCCCGCATCCGAGGCGAACGCTCTATTACTACTTCACCAAGGCGGTCTAGATTTCTAGAATGATATCACAAACCCTTATAGTTGACAAGTTATTGCATGTGTATGGACTTATCTTAATTAAATGTTGATACATCAGTAGCGAAAAATGTAGACCACGAAGAGCCTGCATGAACGCACAGACTCGTCCTAGTGTGCATTATTTGTAATGTTAGTTTAGTTTAAATAAGAAGAATGATTGCTTAATTGGGTTTAACGCCTTTTTTTTAAACTAATTTACAATCATATCAAGACGGTCAGTTTTTCCTGGCTTTCTCATACCAGTTCTTCACATAATATACTTAACAAATAACTGGCAGCTTTTCCATACTGTTAGCCTTTGGGTGGAAGACGAATGACGCATGTGACAGTGACTTTTGTCAAACGTCGGAAATAATGTTAGCCTTGCTGGGGTTCGAGCTCACAACCCCTGCATTTACAGCCCGCGTCGCTACCGATTGAGCTACATTAAATAAGTAGAACATACGAAGATGGTCATATGAATCTTATACAACTAAAGTTGCGTTGACTTAAAGGCGTAATAGTGTAACGCGATCCACGTTTAACCAGTTCCCGTATATATAGAGACGAATCTGCGAGAGAGCGAGAAAAAGGGGAAGAATTGACATGCAGCTAATTATATTTATTTATTGGTGTTTTACGCCGCTTTCAACATTATTTCAGTTATATCACGGCGACAGTTCACTTATTAATGATCCCTGGGTAAACAAACCAGTACTAATATATGACCTCTCACAAGGTCGAGTGCTTGTCAACTGAGTCTTATGTTATAGGAGTAGAATATGACATGTACTAACTAACATATGCTTATTAGAAGCTTCAGTCAACTTGTGAGGATTATGATAAGACAGAGCAAATATGCCGGCTGATTTGAACCTACACTGTTCAGAAACGAAGTTATGCCTTTTCCCAAAATCAAAATCGATTATATCATGTAAATCACTTTTCATGTTATTTCTCTAATTTTAAGAAGCTGCTGAGGAATTTAAAGTTGTTTTTATGAGGAAACATTACCATAAAGTGGTACCCTAAACACATTTTTAAATCTTTTCCGTAAAACAACAAGCATGCATCAGATGACGTTAAGACAAAACTATAGAAAATCTTAATAAATGAAAGTATAATTATTGAAGAGGGGTTGGTTGAACGCATTGTGACAAATGGAGGAATTTCTCAAGATGAGCAATTTATCCTTTTGCCATAATGATTTCAAGAGTTGTCTGCTTCAGGAATCAGAGATCGTTAGCATTGACGACATTCTGCATCTCGTCTTTTTAGAAAATGTGTACACTTTTCATAAAGATTGTTCCACAAGGCCTTTTTAAATGGATTAGACGGTGTTAATGTTCAAACCTATCTGTCATGCTCGGTAATTTCCGGAAATAATTCCGGAGAATGCCGGAAAGTATGATCATAAAGTTTAAACCACCGCATATAATCAAAGTACCACCACACGTATTGAAGAATAGACTGCATATAATGTTGTTTGTAAATGCATATGACGTTGTTTGCACACTATATAATGGTTATTATGCAAAATGTACCACGTCAAAAGAAATATGTACATCGTATACATGAAATAGAATTAAGAAATAAACTATCAACAACCGTGGGTTATTGGCGAATAACCAATGGTTTGGAGTTCTGATGCGCAGGAATTAACCACGAAGGCCTACGGCCTGAGTGGTTAATTACAACGCATCAGAACGACAAACCATTGGTTATTCGTCAATAAACCAAGGTTTTTGATAGTTTCATTTCGATTCTAACATGACCCGACACCTTAACAAAGGGAAATAAATGCACTATTTAGCAAACCAGTTTACCCACCAGTTTGCTGTTCCATCAATTTTGACTACCCACTGCATTATACGCATAACTGCAGAAAAAAAACGACAAAGAGGGGTAGACTCAGCAACAAGACAATGTAAATTTATTTAATTAATTATTTAGTTTTCATTGTATTATACAAGTTAACAATATGTATAGAATGAGTGTAGTGGAGCAGAATTATTCTATTCTGTTCTACGGAACGAATGTCTACAGGGCTATTGTGACAAAGAAATTTTGCTGAAATTCCCCACACTTATAGAACTCAATGTGATCTAGGTCAGGGCGTGTTCGTTATATCTGGGAAAAATCTAGTTTCAGAGATTTTTGAGGTTAAAACCTGAAAAATCGACATTTTCACAACATATTTCTGTAGATCTCGCACCAGCAAATAATGGAATCAGCTAGAAACCTGAAATTCAACCTAAAACTTGTCCGAGATCCAGTGCAAACAACGGTGTGTTTAGATTTCTCATACATTTAGTTTGGATTCTTGGAGAAAGCTTTTAATAGGGGTTCTTATCTTAAATTTGTCTGTGGGCATGACTAGGAAAGTGACGTCACGTGAGCGGTTTGACGTCATAACGTTACAGTGGTGCAGAGGTAGAGCGTCGGCCTCTCGTATCAAAGGTCCCTGGTTCGCGTCCCGTGATGAGCGGGTCCTGTCTTTGAGATTTTTCCACACAAAACGGCACGAGTACTGGTTAAGTCTCCAGGAAGCAGACATCGAGCATGATTAATCCAAGCTGAAAGCTTGTTTCGCAATCGATGTAAAATAAATAAAAATAAAATAAATAAAATATCGAGTCAGCCATTGCAGACGACGTATTATCACTTATTGCATACTTTGATATTGTCCCGTTCACTTTGCATTGAAGAAAGTGGTCATGATTTTTCGATCATGACCGCTGTCAAGGAGTGATCATGACCGTAGATAAGGACGTGCGAAAATTCTGCATAATTAACATGCTAGGGACTACTTTTGTTATGTAAACAAACATAGCTGAACTAAATATCATTGTTAAACCTCACGGGACTATGTAATGTTAAATTCTCATATATTGATCATGGACAATTTCTTACTGTCTCATGCTAACAGTACGTTTTTGACATGAAAACAGTCTAAAACGCGCGTCTAAAATGTTGGTTATGCACGTGCATGACGTCATTAAAAAACATTACGTCACCGTTATAATTCAAACGGCATTTGCACAAAAATTACTACTTATATAAACAAACAGTTTGTTTTTAATTCGGAAGCAGATTTATCAATTCTAGATAATAAAAATAACCTCCACAACGTAAAGCAAATAGTTTACAATATGAAAGTATGCAATAAAAAGGTTATTGACCCTGTACTGTGAAATCATCGTTGGACCTCGATCTTTGGCGAACGTAGCCTCGCAAGCTCGGCAACGTCAACCAAAGAACTCGGTCCAACGATGATTTCACAGTACAGGGTCAATAACCTATATTATTATACCTCACGTGACTTTGTAATGTTAAATTCTCATATACTCATCATGGGCAATTTCTTACTGTTTCATGCTAACAGTACGTTTTTGACCGGTTAACAGTATACTGTTACACGGCAGGCGCGTGAAAATGTTTGTTATGCACGTGCATGACGTCATTTCAAACAATAACGTCACCTTTTAGATGCGCGTGCCATGTAACAGTATACTGTTAACCGGTATATTCATATGTGTGTGTTACATTGTTGTAGATCTACCCATGTTCACCTCCACTACAAAGGTACAGAATAAATTAAATAAACGTGTAATTTTGTTCGGTATAATAAAATAAATATTGCATGGCTTCCAGTGTGACAGTACATATTGTCAACATTCGGTAAAATATTGTTAACCTCGGCTTCGCCTCGGGTAACAGTATTTTCCTCATGTTGACAATATGTACTGTCACACTGGAAGCCATGCAATATTTATATAATAAATACCCTTATTTTCAAGTTGAGAACAAATCACGGAACAACGATATCCAACATGTGTGATATCAAATACACGTCATACACGCGACTACTGATGACGTCATTTTGACCTTTATCTTTATTATGTTTATTGTTAAGTTGTTAAATTTTACACATTGAAAAATGCAATAATACGTTATTTTGAATAAATAACGAGTCTTAATTGTTTAAAACATTGTTGTTTTTTTTCTTCTTATTCAAAAATGATGAGGACTACTTTTTTATGCGGTGAATCACAAGTTCTTATGAAGAATATGTTATTCGGTCTTTGTTTTGATGTTGTCAATATTTTTCATTAAAACACACTGTTTAGGTGATAAAAAGAATCCATCACTCGTTTTACTTTGGAGAAGATTTCTTAAATTCGTCTCGAAAAAGAGAGTTATTAACCTCACCAAGAGGCTCGGTTAATAACCGTCTTTTTCTAGACTCATTTAAGAAATCTTGATCTCCAAAGAAAACTCATGATGGATCCTATATGTATACACATGTATGTTTCTTTACATCACGTGACGCTGAATGACAGGCTTATACGCGGGGGGATAACTGGAATAGCCAATGTGAAAAGTAGTGCATTTCCATTGGTTATTGACGAATAATCAACGGTTATTTTCTTCGCTCTCTATAGGCAAGGAAAACAACGTCATGTTAGAATATACTGCGTATAATACAATACAACATAGTAAGACAGTAAAGGCGTTCCATACCCATGTACAAGAGAAAATTGATGCAAGGCATCAATGTCGCCGGAAAAGACTGCATTGATTTATTTATGTATTCTTGACTTTCCTTAGTCTATTCAAACATTAGGAACGTAGTAAAGAAAACATTTGCTTATAAATTTTATATACATACCTATACATTAGGGTATCTATAAAAAATTAACGAAATGTGTACACATTTATCTGGCTTAAATTTAATTTTGCTGTTGTTACTTATTTAAATAATAGTATTCATTCATATAATTTCAATGTTTGTCAATCTTATTCGAATCACAAGGTAAATATCCTGGTATTGCTTTAAAGGGAGGTAATTTGAAGAAAACAAAAGTCTTCAAAAGGAGAAATATATCAACATTACCGTCTACAGTTTAAATTGTTCTATTGTTTGTGGATTTAAAAATGTTCTTTTTTTCTTATTTCTACATGTACAACGAAATATTGCGGCTTCTCTTTGACGCTTTGCGTCAAACATTCGTCTTGTACTTGTCTAAAATAAAATAATATCACTCGCTTTTTCATATCGAAATGCGCATGCGCGAAAATCGATGTTAAAGGTCACGAAACTACACAACAGAATAGGGTCTATATTTAGCTTAGAAACAGTTCCTACTTTAGATATTCATGGATTAACATTATTAAATGAATTCTACACAAATCAAGACATCTCTTTGAACATGAAAACAACATTTAGTAAGTTAAAATTGCTATTAAAAGGAGAATCCGAAATTGACCTCAATGATGACACATAAGAGTCTGCATTAGGGGGTGTTGGTTCACGTCTTGAAGGGACCACTTTTGTCTTCGTAAATAAGACAATCAAAGCGCGGAAAGCGCTGATGGTATAGGGGGCATATGTAAATTGAAAACATATGGCATAGATCATATGGACAAACATTGTTGAAACAATGAAACAATGACCTTTAAACAAACCAAACCAAAAATGTTTGAAGCAACACATATTGCCTGCCAATAACATATACCTCATTTGTCAAAGTTTTACCCTTTTCTTGTATAAACAAAATATCGAAGGACAAAAGATTGACAAAAAAAAACCGAGCAGCTACCCTTAATTAAAATATTTCTAGTTCAGAAAGCACTAAAGATCAACAATGTATATTGTAATCATGCTGATAAATGAAAGACGATCGAAAGCATGATAGAGTTATGTTTCTTTTGCACTGCACAATTGCAGCTCTGAGTTTCCTATACACCAAGTCTTAAATTGATATATTGGACATATATTGAGACAATAACCGAAGAAATGAAAAAATTGAGTTTACACCTAAAAAACAGACTAGATTTGACGAAGTACAAATCTTGGGGAAGCACTCATTAACGAAAAGGGGAATTTCACGGAACGCATGTGTTGCATATAATAAGGGAGAACATTGAAAGACAAAAATATACACACTCCAAACGCAGCATGCTAAATTTATGGTAATGGTGCACTGCAAATATGTAGGTCATAAGTTACATACAAACCAAGTTTGACATTGATACAATGAAAGTTAATTGAGACAATCGCTGAACTAAATAAGGAAAAATGGAGATAACTGAAAAAACAGACCAGAGTTATGTACCTAGTACTTTGCCGTTCTCCTGATCACACGGGTATAATTGTGACCACTTTGAAATAAATCTGCCATACAGAAACAACGTGTTAACCAATACATGCAATCCATGACGGACGGACGAATGCACATTCAGGCAGACAGCCGGCCGGACGCCGGATTATACCTCCAAGCTTTACAGACGGAGACAACTCAAGTATTGAGTACAGAAGACTGGTTCGATGCGTCAAAACACGTCAGCTTAGATTATGGTATTTGTAAAGTATTTGCAATTTAATTGTATCTCCGAAACGGGACCGGACCGTCAAGGTTAATTTTCAAAAACCTATTTAGACTACATTTCTAGTTTATTTGTCAACAGATACATCTAGGACTATATTACACGTTGATGAACGTTGAGTCTTAAATTAACGCAAATGCATATACATTATAATTTTAGTCCCAAAATCGCTAGAAGCTTCTCAATAATAAAATAAATAATGACCTTGCGGTTATAACTCGGATGTGTTGACAAATTCGGCCAAATTTCTTTCCGACGTTTGACAAAAGTCAATGCGACATGCGTCATTCGTCTTTCACCAATGGCTAAGTCTATGTGGAAACGCAGCCAGTTGCTTGGGAAGATTGTTGTGAGGAGTACTGGTTTGAGAAAACCAGGAAATACATTTGTAGGTGAACTGGCCGCCGTGATATGACTGAAGAAATGTTAAAAACGGCGTTAAATCCCAATCAATCAATGTTGAAATTAACTTATCTATAATTTGTAGATTTAATTTCTATTTCCTAGTAGGGTCTACATACAGCGACACATGAGAATATTCAACACAAAACGCGACCTGTTTTACCAACAATTCCCCAGTAGCGGTGAGACCGTTTGTAACATTATTTCATGACATGTATACACAGTAGGACCTCTCTCTTTGGACGAATTATGTTGTAACAAGTTTGTTTACAGTATTCCTTAACCTTGACCACATAGACTAAATATACAGCAAACAACATTGAACTAAGGCATAACTATTGACCTGAATTAATAAAAGTATGATTTTGAATAGTGATGAAAACATTGTGGAAAAAGACAAACTTGTTGATTATCATTCATCTGTTAAGGTTAGTCAAATGTGTCTAAAAGGGGCAAAGGTTAAAATAATAACTGTAGACAAATGTTTTCGTTATCTAGGTTATAGAAACAATTTGATTCATGTTTCAAAGCATTGTTTGAAAAGGAGAAATTGCTCATTGTCAGCAATTGCTCCGTTTGCAAATATACTTTCAACATTTGTTTGTAACTAAGTAGCTATAACGGGAACGGTTCAACCCTTTCCCGCTTACAGTCGCTTTTTGACGCATGTGCAGCAGACGGCTGCAGAATTGTTTATCATGACCCATTTCCTCTTTTTCCACAAAGGTTTCAACTATATATTTTTTCCCTTGATGTAAGGCAAAATTGCTCGTAATCATTCATCTCTAGCATGTTATTCAAAATGTGTCCGGAAGGGAAAAAGAGGGAAAGAACGTCCATAGTAAAACGTTTAAATATGAAAAGAATTAATTTGAAACGTGTTTGAAAGCATTGTGTGAAAAGGAGGAATTGCTCATTGTCAGCAATAGTTCCATTTTCAACAATATTTTTTAAATATTCGAACTGTTATAGTATCACGGAAAGGGTTCCGCTTCCATGGGAAGGATGTAACCATTTTCCGCCTACAGACGCATGTGCAGCAGACGACAATCGAAAACATTGTGACAAAAGGGGAAATTGCTTTTCGTAGGCAATTTCTACTTTTGCCACAATGGTTTCAACTCCTTTCAATAATTGTATTTACAGTGCTTTGCACATTTCTCTATAAGTCGACTGTTGTAAACTAATGGGGTCACAGAACGGTCGACGTTACCTCACACTACTGACCTTAAGGTCAACCATAGTTCAGAGTGAGTTTCATTCATAGAAACTATTTTGTCTCATAAATTTATGCAGCGGAGGGTTTTGTGATTCGGTCGAACCAATGAAATCGTTGAAAAGGCAGATTATAACCAATCAAAACTCGATTTTGGTGTAGGTATACACATGTGGACTGCGGTTGCAGCTTTAAATTCGACTTTTCGAAAGCAGCTTCGCTATGAGATAGTGGCGAAACGCCCCTATCCCAAAAAACTTAAATGCGAGTGAAATAAAAATCAAAGCGCTGAAGGCACTGAATTTGTTTGGGTACATAAAACTGTCCAAACATTTGCCTTTGCATAGATGTGTGATTTATAAACTATGCATTGTTTATAAATATTACAACTTCGAGTAAAAGAATAAATGACGCATCCGTAAAAATTAAATGCCATTTTAGTTGTCTATAAAAAAAAATCATGAGACATACATGTGAATATTATATTTAATTTCCAAGTTTCAAAAGACATGTAAAACAAATGGATAACCATTATGGCCCCGACTCACTCATTTAAGTTACAAAAAAAAAACCTCAATTGACCAAGGGTTTTCTAAAATATTACTCGAAAGCTTCCTGCTTAACAAGAGATTTTTCAAGTTTTCACTATAGCCATATAAGGCCAAATAGCCCTGCCCCCTGGCGGCCATGTTTTTCGACCAATCAACATGGCTTGGAGGAATCTGATAGATGGTTTCCCAATGAACATTTCTACAAAAAGAATTGAAAATTGGCCAAACACTTTCGGAGGAGAAGATTTTTCAAGTTTTTACTATAGCCATTTTAGGCAAAAAAGCCCCGCACGCTGGCGGCCAGGTTGTTCGACCAATCAACTTGGCTGGAAGGAATCTGATAGAGGGTCACCCTTGGAACATTTCTACAAAATTATTTGAAAATCGGCCTCACACTTTTGGAGGAGAAGATTTTTTTGAGTTTACACTATAGCCATATAAGGCAAAAAAGCCCCGCTCCCTGGCGGCCAAGGAACACTCCTTTAAAATAATTTGAAAATCTGCCAACCAGTTTGGTAGAAGAAGAATTTTAAAGTTATAGTTTTATTTTCGTTGCCATTGAAACCATAATTCTGCATGAATCACAAACATTTGAAGGAATTCTGGTGAGGTCAATGAGAGGATGCTTTCTGTGAAGTTTCATCCCAATTGACCCACTCGTTACTGAGTAGAAGATGTTGACGGACGACAGACGCCGGATAAAAGGAGATCACAATAACTAACTTTCAGCACTTCGTGCTCAGGTGAGCTAAAAAAGAAACATCTATCCAAATGAAAGAATAATTGAAATCATGTAGAAAATATTGTGGAAAAAGGCAGTACTAATATTTATATGAGCACTTTAAAAGAAACATGCTTCAGACTTCAGAGGCTTTTTAATATTCATTTGCATTATAAAAGGATTAAATGCTCTAGAGAAAACCAATACCTGTGCCGTCCCCATTTTACTCTACAGTATACACCTAAGCTGGCCGCTGTTTCCTTTAAAGGGTGTTTAAGCTTGCCAAATCAATTAAGGATGCGTGACCATACACTGTTAATTACCATTGTGTACGAGTGTCATTCCAAACAAATTATAAATGTAACCCCTTTTCCCAATAAACCTATCATATACATTTATGTATTTGTAACTTGCCGGGATGTGTCGATACCGTCATGGTACAATGTGATATATGCACAAATTGGTTTCACAAATCTTGTGTTAATGCACCTGTGGATATTTCGACAACAGATGCGGACTTTAATTGTAACTTTTGTTAATTATTTGGCTATTATAATGATAAGATATGTGATTAAATTGGCAACATTTAAGTTTTTTTACTTATAACAGCCTTCAAATACAAATTTGGTTTATATGACGGTAAAGAAAGGTTATGGGAATTAAGAAATTGTTTAAATAAGCAAATTCTCCTTTTCCCACAATGTTTTCAATATATGTTGCTTTTTACTGTTTACACAGCAAGAAAAAAACATTTAACTTATTTGTTATAGATTAGTATTATTGTTGTATATATATATAATTACTAGAAACAAATTAAGATTAAAAGTGTTGTATATATATATATACTTATTGTTTATTTGTTACTTAAATTGTTTTGCCCCTTCCAAGTACCCTACAGAATAGAATGTTGCATGGATCATTTGCCCCGTAGTATGGCACATGGAAAACTGTTGAAAGTTACAAAGTAGAAAATGAAGAGGCCAAACAATAACTAGAACCCATGACCCTTCAATCGAGTGTAAAAGAGAGGATATAATTGAAGCAAAACCTATGGCTAGTTACTAGCAACCTATTCTATTCTTGCAATGTTTTCAAATTTCGTCCGCTGCAGATGCGTCAAAAGACATTTACTTGTCGGAAAAACAATCCATTAATTCGCGTTATTGATATCTATAGATATGATATAAAGAGGAAAGTCGTTAAAACACTTTACAAAGAGATTCCATTTCAGCATGATCTCGATTTTTGGTGTAATCTATATCACTGATAAAAGCAATCAAACACATTATATATTTACAAAGAAAACCCAGGATATGATCATATGTAACAAATTATACACATTTGCCCATCTTTAATTAAACATTTTTTACAACAAATCATAGCGTCCGCAGATTTGCTCTATATTCTATAGCGTCCGCATTTTCCCTCTATATTGCATTTGTCCGCATTTTCCCTCTATAATGTATTTGTCCGCAGATCGCGTCCGCACTTTAGACCCTCCCCCCATGGCGTTGTATTTATAAATAGAATTCGACGATCACGATTTCTCTGCAAATATGTTACTCTCATTTTAAATGCATTTTATGACGCACATATTTGCTTTTTTAACTCTTTATGCTATATTTATATGGCCGACAAGGCACAAAGAAAATATTTTCAATTCTGTTTTTATCTACATTTTCAATGCGTGATTGAAAATTGAAATACCGTATCTGGAGCTTAAATCGGAAATAGTTCTCCCTGTAGCAGTTCACTCATTGAGATTTATAAATCTCTCCGCGTTCATGTTTTAAAATACAATGTTTCATTTTATTTCCAAATTCTCTTTGAGTATAAGAACCACATAAGAAAACAAAGACGATATAAATATATCATTATTTCAAATATCGTGATACATTTGAAAAGTAAGAGCAAGTATTGAGTACTACTTTCACGCGTATGAAATTTAGAGAATTTTCGATAAGACGTATGGCTTCAGAATTTCAGCTATCACTAAATTTGTTTGTTCCAAACAAATAAAAATTAACTGCAAACATTAAAAAATCGGAATATTTATTTCATTTTAGATGTGTCATTTATTAGTGTTCGTAAACAACCACAATTGTAATATGTTCAAATCATCTAGATTTGTTTCTTTCTAATAATAAGCCGCCCTCCCATGTGATTTCCGAAAAGCTATTAAAAATAGAAGTCGCGGGCTTCTGCCCGGCGACTAATTACAAGACGAATGGTTGACGCAAAGCGTCAAAGAGAAGCCGCAATATTTCGTTGCACATGTAGAAATAAGAAAATA
Organism: Serripes groenlandicus; assembly: GCA_031761405.1. NCBI lineage: Eukaryota > Metazoa > Mollusca > Bivalvia > Cardiida > Cardiidae > Serripes > Serripes groenlandicus. The sequence continues at coordinate 46,210 of JASEVX010000556.1, forward strand.
AGAATATTTAAATCCACAAACATTAGAACAATTTAAACTGTCTGTCTGTCTGTCTTCTTCTTCTTAATCTTGTGTCTCTGAATTTATGTCTAGCTAAGTGTATATCTATCTGTATTTATGTCTTTATGTTTATGTTTACATGCATGTCCGTCTATCTCTCCGTCAATCTGTTGGGGTAACTGTTAATATGCCTGTTTGTCTGTATGCATGTACATCCATGCGATGGTCAATCTGTATGTGTATACATCTGCCTATGCGTTTATAAGTCTAGCTGTCTATGTATTTGTATGTCTATCTGTCTATGTATGCCTAGCATCCTGTATGTCTATCATCGTGTCTCTATCATTATGTATGTGTTTCTGCATGTATTCATGTGTTTCTGAATTTATTTATTTCTGAGTGTATCTCTATCTGTATTTATGTCTTTATGTTTATGTGTATATGTATGTCCGTCTTTCTCTCCGTCAATATGTTGGTGTAACTGTCAATATGCCTGTTTGTCTGTATGCATGTACATCCATGCGGTAGGCAATCTGTATGTTTATTTGCCTATGCGTTTATAAGTCTATCTGTCTATGTATTTGTATGTCTATCTGTTTATGTATTGCATATCATCATGTATGTCTATCATCGTGTTGTCTCTATCATTCTGTATTACTATATTTCGGTAAACTAAGCTAAGTATCTGTCTATGCGTTTGTAAGTATATATGTCTATGTATGCCTATCATCATGTTTGTCTATCATCGTGTCGTCATTATCAGTATGTATGTCTGCATGTATTCATGTGTCTCTGAATTTAGGTCTATCTGAGTGTATATCTATCTGTATTTATGTCTTTATGTTTATGTTTGTCTTTATGTTTATGTATATATATTTATATATATATATATATATATATACTACTGTAGTAATCTCTTAAAATACCGTCTTAAATTGAATCTTCTCAGTTATTTTATGTTTTCATTAACAATTTCCCGTATACAACAAATCTGCAGCAGACGACTTTGAAAACAATGATGCAAAAACATGGAAAATCTCTATAATTGACAGTACATATGATTACTGAAAAAAGTAGAAAACATAGTGGCAAAAGGTGAAATTTCTCGTTTTCAAAAGTCGTCTGCTGCAGATGCGTCGGAATGCGTTTACAAGTGGAAAAAATCACCAAACAATATAAATTTCTCCGTGCAATTTTAAGTCAAATTCTCTTCACTTAGCACATGGAACTTCTTTAAAAATTGCATAACCTGCAGCTCACCCATATTACCTGGTAATGATAGACAAAAAATGATTTTAAATCTTTTTACAATGTGCAAAGTTTTCATAGCAAAAGTATTATGCATGCCGTGTCTCTTTATAGCTTCCAAAATAAAGGAGACATGGAGATTGTGGATAGTTACACAAACATGTCAAATCATATATATGCATTTGATTTAGTAATATTACTGATTCACATAAAGCAACTCCTTTTCCTCCATGCAGTCCAAAATAGTAGGTAGGACAAATAGTGAGTTAATAAGTGTATCAAATATTAACCCTTTCCAACATAAAAACGATTTCTGATGCCCCTGCAGCAGATGACTTTTGAAAACATTGTGGCAAAATAAGCAATTTTCTCTATTTGCCACGACATAGTGCAAAAACAATGAATTATGGATACTTCTGTATAACCATTTCCCCCATACAACAAATCAGCAGCAGACGACTTTAAAATTATCTTGTAAAAAATATGGATATTTTTTTATTTTTTTTATATGTATATAACCTATACGGACGTTTTTCTGATGAATAACCTATACGGATGTTTTTCATGTATATAACCTATACGGACGTTTTTCTGATGAATAACCTATACGGATATTTTTCATGTATATAACCTATACAGACGTGTTTCTGATGAATAACCTATACGGATATTTTTCATGTATATAACCTATACAGACGTGTTTCTGATGAATACCCTATACGGACGTTTTTCTGATGAATAACATATACGGACGCTTTTCTGATGAATAACCTATACGGACGTTTTTAGTGTATATAACCTATACGGACGCTTTTCTGATGAATAACCTATACGGACGATTTTCTGATGAATAACCTATACGGATGTTTTTCGTGTAAATAACCTATACGGATGTTTTTCGTGTATATAACCTATACGGACGTTTTTCGTGTATATAACATATACGGACGCTTTTCTGATGAATAACCTATACGGACGATTTTCTGATAAATAACCTATACGGACGTTTTTCGTGTATATAACCTATACGGACGTTTTTCGTGTATATAACCTATACGGACGTTTTTCGTGTATATAACCTATACGGACGTTTATCGTGTATATAACCTATACGGACGCTTTTCTGATGAATTACCTATATGGACGTTTTTCGTGTATATAACCTAAACGGACGTTTGTCGTGTGTATAACCTATACGGACGTTTTTCTGATGAATAATCTATACGGACGTTTTTAGTGTACATATAACCTATGCGGACGTTTTTCTGATGAATAACCTATACGGACGTTTTCTAATTAATAACCTATACGTACGTTTTTCCTGTATATAACCTATGCGGATGTTTTTCTGTTGAATAACCTATACGGACGTTTTTCGTGTATATAACGGTTAACCTATGCGGACGCTTTTCTGATGAATAATCTATACGGACGTTTTTCGTGTATATATATAACCTATACGGACGTTTTTCTGATGAATAACCTATACAAACGTGTTTCTGATGAATAACATATACGGACGTTTTTCTGATGAATAACCTATACGGACGTTTTTCGTGTATATAACCTATGCGGACGCTATTCTGATGAATAACCTATACGGATGTTTTTCATGTATATAACCTATACAGACGTGTTTCTGATGAATACCCTATACGGACGTTTTTCTGATGAATAACCTATACGGACGTTTTTCTGATGAATAACCTATACGGACGTTTTTCGTGTATATAACCTATACGGACGTTTTTCTGATGAATAACCTATACGGACGTTTTTCTGATGAATAACCTATACGGACGTTTTTCTGATGAATAACCTATACGGATGTTTTTCATGTATATAACCTATACGGACGATTTTCATGTATATAACATATACGGACGTTTTTCTGATGAATAACCTATACGGACGATTTTCGTGTATATAACATATACGGACGTTTGTCTGATGAATAACCTATACGGACGTTTTTCGTGTATATAACTTATACGGACGATTTAGTGTATATAACCTATACGGACGTTTTTTATGTCTATAACCTATACGGACGTTTTTCTGATATATAACCTATACGGACGTTTTTCTGATATATAACCTATGCTGACGTTTTTCTGATAAATAACCTATGTGGACGTTTTTCTGATATATAACCTATGCGGAGGTTTTTCTGATATATAACTATGCGGACGTTTTTCGTGTATATAACCTATACATGTATACGGACGTTTTTCTGATATATAACCTATGCGGATGATTTCCTTAAAATATCATTACGGACGTGTTTCTGATATATAACCTATACGGACGTTTTTCTGATATATAACCTATGCCAGAGACATGTGTTTATATGTCTCTGCCTATGCGGACGTTTTTCATACATATAACCTATACGGACGTTTTTCGTGTATATAACCTAGGTTATAACCTATGTGGACGTTTTTTTCTGATAACTAACCTATACCTTTCACACTTATATGTTGAAACCGATTATTTAATGATTATTTTTAACAAAATAGAGCTATGTCATAGTTATGTTTCTTTTTTAATGGCCGGTCTATTCTAACTCTGTTTAAAGTTTCATACATTTTAAATTGCCGCGACCCCACTGTGTTTATAAATCCCCATCTCCGGTTACCAGATATCATCACCCGAACCTGTCAGTAAAATTACTTAACATTGGTGATTGTCCAATCATAGAACAGTAATGTTATTAAAATACTCCGTTTAACCAATCTGCCACTGTGGGCGGCACTGTGGGCGGGCACAGTTATTCATAACCTCCTTAGCTCATATGAAAAACGTCCGCATAGCGTAGTTTTCTCACCGTCCGCATGCAGTGCTACAAAGATTTAACGGTTTCCCCATGTCCAATTCAGACAATTCATGGTTATCGACAAGGAATAAATCAAAGGTAAGATGTTATAGCCGACCATATAATAAGAAATGACAATCGTAATGCTGCCGTACAATCACTTTTCAAGGCGTTTTAATATGTACCAGAAAATAGGATTAATTACAATGATCTCGTAACGTTTTTATTTCGTAACCTTAAGTAAGTTACTTCGTAGCCTCTTATTTATTTGTAACCATCATTTTGTTTTAAACTAATTCGTACACACAGAGACATATACAATACTATATATGTATTTTATATGTATCTTGTACAAACAAGAATCTAGAATAAATATACACTCTAGATTCCTGGTAGGATGGGACACAGGTTCATGATGTGGTATACCCCCATAGTGTATATATATATACCATATACAAGAGAAAGTTGATGCAACGCATCAATGTCGCCGGATATCCATAGTGTGTCGCCGGATATCCATAGTGCAGTTATGCATAACACTAACATATTATAGTAGTTGAATAAACAGTTATCAACTGAGGGGCATATTGGAACATCAGGGGTGGGGTCAAGTGAAAATGTACGTATCATAACTTGCATTGTTTTGTCAACGAAGTGAATGATAATTGAAGCCTTCATTATTTATGATCAATCTCCATTCCAAAGTAGGTTGACCATACACACAACCAACTAATTATTGATCATAAACAGTAATGGAAATGAGAAATCTTGCCAATCATTAGTCTTAGTATGTATACAGTGCTTTCTTTAAGGAATAATTATAAGATTTGTGAATTCCACATGTATACACTTTTTAAGATGTTTGTCAGAATATTTGAATTTTATTATTTTTCAATAAAACCACAAAACAGACAATTTAGGATTTGCATGCAATAGCACATCATTTTAACTTTCCTCTATTAAAGTCAACAGTGGACACCTTTGCAGCAATCTACTTTTAAAACAATGAGATGAGGGTTAAATCGCTGAAGACACGAGTTTTCTCTTTTTCTCAAAATGATATTAGCTTGGCATCCTAATTATATCATACTTTAACAAATGTTGAAATGTAGTCCAATATTTATAAATTAGACCACCTTCGAAATATAATATCAACTAAACAGTTAAATATGCAGATCGGAAGCAATATGCCTTTAGGGAATTAAATGACACATTTCAAATTGTCAAGGACAAACTAATTTTGTACGAAAGACCCGATTCTTTCTTATTCGCAGAGGTGTCGTTCTTGAAACTCTCTTTATATGCAGAATGTTCGTTCAAAGTAATTTTTCTATTAAAACTAGTTTTATCTCGGTTTGTTCTTTTCTTCATTTGTTTCGAACCAAATATACATTTTAAATCACCTACGATTTACTATTTGTAAGTGAGTGTAAAGAGACGGCTCTCTGCAAAGGAGATTGATCTACGCAGTTGGTATTCGCGAGTCACGCTTCAAGCAGGTGCGCGTATGTAAACAACATTAGACTGTGCGACGTAAAGGTTTGTAGTTATAGCCTTTTGATTACATGTAGTATATAGTGTAAAATACAGTATTTCATTCTAGCAAATAGGGACTGTTTTGTCTTCGTAAATAAAACAAAAAAACATAAATGCGAGTCAAAATAAAGAAACTGAAAATACCTAAAACATCGGAATATTTGTTTCATTTTAGAAGTGTCATTACTTAGTGTTTTTAAACAAACACAATTGTAATATGTTCCAAGACATCTAAATGTGTTTCTTTCTAATAATAATCCCCCCTCCCATGTGATTTTCGAAAACCTATTAAAAATAGAAGTCGCGGGCTTCTGCCCGGCGACTAATAAAGAGCTTTATATATGGTATACATACTCTATGGGGGTATAACAAATCATGAACCTGTTGGATGGGACTCCCTATTTAATCGGTGTACGTTTTTTTTTTGAAAAAATAATATTAAAGCAAACTTAACTGTAAATTATATCCAGTGTCACTCGTTCCTTTATATGTCCTTGTTAATTAACTTATACGTCCTTGTTAATTAACTTATACAAAATAATCATTCACTTCTGTGCAAAGTTACAAAAATCGAGTCCATCCGCAGCCATTTTGAAATTGACTTTCAAGGGAGGCAATCACTCACCGGTGTAATTACAAAAAGCATTAGATCTATAGTATGTTGGTCCTGTTGTATCAACTCTTTACAAGATTGTGAGATTTAATGTGAAAATGATTATCCTATAAAACATTTGTCACTAGAACAGTTATATTTAATTGAAATGTTAATTTATTAACTGTTCCAAACTTTGAACTTATTTACAGATACAGTGAACTCGACATCGACAGTCGACAATTCCAAGTCACATTTGGAAAAAAATGTTTAGTATTCGAAAATGATACAGTATTTTGACAATTTGATTATCAAGTCATATTTCCCATTAGCTTGGTTAGTTTCACTTCGATTTAGGACGTTGTCATTTCAAGAACGGATGTTGTAATCTCGAAACGCTTGACTGCATCGATTCCCACGAAAGCAAAATCTCAATATTTTTATTTACCTGTCACAGCGTAAATTGCTGATTGTAGCCATACTTATAGTAATACAGTTATTTATTGCACATGAATGTGTAGGTTATTTAATACTAAACAAGATTAATAATTTGTATTGACTTGTCGAAGTTGTTTATGCCAAACTAGCGGATAAATTTGACGTAGTTCACATACGACACTTTCGGGTCAGTCAAAAGAAATTTCTCAAAATTATCAATTTATTAGTAAAATTATTTTGGTAACTTTTTAAGAATAATTTAAAGCTTATGGTGATAAATCAATGTTAAAAATTTGTTATCAAAATTTACATTTTTTTGTCAAATATGACTTATTAGTTGGTTGAAAAACATGCATCGGTTTTCGTGCATGAAAGTGTGTACAGTAAATTTGGCCCAATCACTGTGCTGTCAATAGGTAATTGCAAGTGATATATTTTAGTTCTTTCTTTTTCATATTATTTATTAAAAATGTTAAATGAATATCTTGTTATTAAAAAAAAGCTGTTTGAGGTTACATCTGATAACAGAAATAAACATTTGTCATGTGACCCGGAAATGGCAAGTTCGACCCGAAACTGTCAAATTTACAGCTTGCAATAATTGCAGACACTAAAAAACATTTTAACAAATTTATATAATTGTTGAATTATATCATCGTGGAGAGGAAGTATTTGCTTAACATTTTATGTAGTTTTGCTTCTCTCAACTGTCGAGTTCACTGTATTTTCAATTGTTTTGTTTTTTTAGAATTTTGGTCCTTAATTTCTTCCATGTTTTCTATAGTCGAGAAAACTTCACGGAATGTAATCATGTGACTTAAAATTCCTATGATGTCATAAGCAGTTAATAGACAACATGTTCAAATGTGAAAGAAGAAATCAACAACAGGTTTTCTACTAAAAAAATGAAGTTTTTTGAACATTTGATTCTCATATATTTTACATAGTAAGAGATATCAAGAAATATTCGATTATAGCTTATTTCAGGTCCTCTCCATTAAAGATTGATTTGCTGGAAACATGGTGAATATTTTACAATAAAAATACAAAAAAAGAGTGAAGGAGCCAGAGAGGGCGAAATAGGAAGAAAGCGAGACATAACATGAATAACTGACAAATATGATGGTTCATTACATTGTGTACGTTATACTGTATACAATTAACAAAGATGACAGTCATCAAAGCATCTTGAAATTACAAACTACGATCGTAGGACAAGTCAATTTTCGTTAGAGAAGTTGTGTTCGTTAGAGGAGTCATTTTCTTCGGAAAAGTCGTTTTCGTTAGAGAAGTTGATTTCTTATACCAAGTCCCGATCTCATTTTCGTAGGACAAGTTGTTTTCGTGGGAAAAGTCATTTTCGTTAGAGAAGATGTTTTCGTAGACCAAGTCATTTTTATTTCGAGATAATAAGTATAAAAACACTAATACAAATTGTTAAAATGTATTGTAGTATGTTCGTGCATGTGCTATTAAATTAAAAATTATGAACAAATATGGTTATATGGCCTTTATACAACTATAAAGAGTTGTTTTCGTGAGCCAATTTCTATGCGTTTTAGCCTATGCCACTCTGTAATTTTTCTTTTTCGCGATAACAAATACAAAAACACTATTACAAACTGTTAAAATGCATTGTAATATGTTCGTGCATGTACTATTAAGTTAATAATTATGAAAAAATATGGTTATATGGGTTTTATAGTCATATATAAAGTTGTTTTCCTGAGCCGATTCTATTTATTTATATGCATTTTAACCTAGGCCACTCTGTAAGTTTTCTATTTCGCGATAATAAGTACAAAAAACTATTACAAACTGTTAAAATGTATTGTAATTATGTTCGTGAATGTGCTATTATGTTAATAAATAAGAAAACATATGGTTATATGGGTTTTATAGTCATATATAAAGTTGTTTTCGTGACATCCAAGTTGTTTTCGGGAAAACAACTTGCTTTCGCTATCTATCTAAACCGATATTTTTGTATTGATATACAAAATGTATTTCGTAACTTGTTTAAGTAGATGTATAACCAGAGACATATAAATACATATAATATTTTATCGGAATATTTGGCTAACTGTTAAAGTCGCCTTTATCACTTTATTTAATTCTCCTCCATTTAGTTAATTAGTTGTATCTTATTTATAATTTATTGACATGTACTGTGCATTGTAGTCCAGGTTTCTGTACTAGGAATGTGATTTTATATTTTGACTGTTCGCATCTTACAATGGAAAATTTAACTGAGATATATTGAGACTACTGTGGAATGATGCAGAAACGTAGATCTAGGTCCCTGACTGGTGGATGAAACTTTTTTAAAATCAAGTAGACCTCAACCTTGGGGTTTTCCAGAGACCTAAACCTAAAATTTAACATGTTATTTTAGGTCTCTGTTCTTTCCAACTTCCTTCACAGGGTCAGCAACTTCCATTCACTCTAGGACAAACAACAATACCTCATAATTTTTGTAATCAGCAATTTCACCTTTTGTTACAATGCTCAGTTTTATTCAAAAGATTTCATTTAAAAGGAGATTTTCAATAATTATGCCTAGATGTTTCCAAAGTCGTCTGCTACAGATGTGTTGTTTGTATGAAAGGGTTGTATAACATGTGTTACATGTAGGTGGATAGGGAAGGCAAGTTTCCATTGTTCACATGTATGCAGCTCAATTCATTATAAAGAGCATTGGTCGAGACAGAAAATACCGATATTGTCAGGTGCTTCATTATTAAGTACGAAAAAGTCTATATCATCTCTAGACAATTGGCATATTCCAAACCCTAGCTAATGGGTACTCAACAACTTACTCGTCTCACTTAGTACCCACACCATAGGGTTGTTATGAGTTTTAATTGTATGCGAGTATTTATAAGTGTGGGTGAAAGTGTTTACTTTATATAATCGAACCTTCTGTCATTACAGCTTCCTTCAAAACCTGTCTGTTTAAAGAAGAGAACATCATTGTCAAAGCCTATGCGACCTCAGAAAAGTCATGGTTCATCAGTTTACACTATGACCCAAAGCTCTCCTCCACCAAAACAGCTTTTTACAGCCACTAAACAATCAAAATTGAATGACTATTTCAGAAGTGTAGATAGCCAAAGTAGTAAGTAGTACATTTACATAGTGGACATTGTGTAAATTGCATGGTACATGTACTGTGGTTGTAGAGAGTTCCATTATGGCCAAGTACATTAACTTTAGCTCTATGTTTTCTGAAGGGGTATATATAGAACAAGGATGTCCCCTGCTAGAGCACCAAAGGAAAGGTGTGTGGAATGAAAAGAGTTGAAATCACTGAGCAGATTCTTCTTTCGTTACAATGTTTAAAAGTCCTCTTCTGCAGGGGCATCAAAATGTGTCATTATGTAGGCAGTAGTAAAAGCAACAGACCACTTCTGAAAACATTCTAGAAAAAGTAAAAAAAAATGAAAACAAGCCATTTCTTATTGGCCGGATTGCTTAAGCAATTCCGGTCTATAGATTGGCGATGTCCGTCTGTCCGTCTGTCTGTCTGTCTGTCTGTCTGTCCGTCAACATTTTGGTTAAAGTTTTAGGTTAGGCAAAATGGTTAAAGTTTCTGGTTAAGCAAAATCTCAGCACAAGAAAGGGTTGCAAACTTGAAACTTTGCCTGAAGGTAACCAGTAACAAGTTCTATTGATTTCTATTGTTACTTTGACCTTGACCTTAGTTTGTCGATTTTCAAGGTCAAATTGCCGACAATCCGGCCTTACCGTCTTCAGCGGTTTCTTGTTATTAATTATTCTGCAACAAACTTATTTATAATTCCAATTGTTCTGATAGTTTCAGAGGATAAAACTCTAAAAATGTCATATGATTAAGTTAACCCTTTCCCACATACAACAAATATGCAGCAGACAACATTTAGGCAAAAGTCTATATATTAATGAATGTATAATTATTTTAAAAATGAAGTTTGAAAACATTGTGGTAGAAGAGGGAAAAGCATCCTGAGCAATTTCTAAATTTGCTACAATCTTTTCAAAAGTCGTCTGCTGCAGATGTGTCAAAATAATATGTCTGTGTGTATAAGGGGTTAACTGTTTCTCTTCTTTTGCATTTTGTGTAGGTTTTCAAGAAGAGAAAGAAACTAATAGGACCGATGCTCAAGCCAATCTTCATATAACAAAGCAAGACATTTATGACAACTTAATCATCTGTGATATTGATTCAGCAAAAACCAAACAAGGCGACAAAAAGGATATAAACATATGCCAGAACGAAGTAGACAAACAAAACATAAACTCAGATCAATGTAGGCTATCAGATCATATTCAAAACAAGGCAAGCCTTTCAGACTTTTGTTCGGAAAATATACCGGGAAAGAAAGCTACAAAAGAGTATCATAAAAGAGAATATTTTGATTATGGTCTTATTCCAAATGAAAGAACCAGTCCAATACAAGTATCTAGTCAAAATTCAATCAATGAGTTTACTGAAAAGTACACTAAAAGATCATCAGGCACAAAACGATCGTTCTCTGGTGAAGAATCAGCAGAGAAAAGTTATTGTAAAAGACAGAAAGTTCTGAAACAACCTTACACAAGGGACATTGATGTCCTCAAAGTTGAAGATGATACAGTAAACTATACAGCCAATTCTCATTTATATGATACATGTAATATCAAAGTTGACATGATAAGCAAAAGAAATGGTGATAGACACACTATCAGTGATAAACATAAAGAGAGTGAATACAATACAGAAAGTACCACAGCAGGTATCAATTCAAAAAGCAAATATAATAGTTACACTACAGTAAGAAAAAAACCAGATTCCAATTCCAGTTTGGATCTGTCTAAAGTTGACTCTTTAGCTATGAGTCAGAATATTAGCTTATCAAAAGATGAAACTTTCGAGACAAGTCAGAATAATAGCTTATCTGAAGACGAAACTTTAGACTTAAGTCAAGATACAACCTTATGTAACTATGACACTTTAGCTATTAGTCAGAATAATAGCTTACCTAAAGATGAAACTTTAGATAATAGTCAAAATAATAGCTTGACTAAAGATGACACTTTAGATATTAGTCAAAATAATAGCTTAACCTTTAACACTCAGACACTTAGTAGTACAAGAGATGCTCACGTAGATGACAGCTTTTCACTGAATTTAGAGGCTGACACAGAACTCCATCTTGGTGATACAGAAGAAGCTGGTGATCAGTCTTTAGAACTTCATACTCAGTTTACTTTAGTTTAAACTTATTTATTTTACATCAATTGCGAAACAAGCTTTCAACTTATATTGATCATGTTCGATGTTTACTTTAGTTTAAACTTATTTATTTTTCATCAATTGCGAAACAAGCTTTCAGCTTATATTAATCACGCTAGATGTTTACTTTACAAGGTCATTGTCTTTAAACTTAGCCCTTTCCAAAAATAGAATGAATCAGCAGCAGATGACTTGAAATATCAAGAGGGAAAACATTTGGCCCCATTTTTGATAAAAAAGACCTTTAGTGAAAAGAATTGACAAATTAATGCGATTGAAAATAAATCAATACATTGAATGGTGAATAAAGCTTGTAGCTCCGATCTGTATTTGACATGTACCGTCTTGCATTTGTAAACCACTGAAACCATGTGGGAAAAGAAGAATTGTTTATTTTTCCGTTTCCCACAATTTTTTCAAAGGTTATCAGTAGAGATGCAATAGCTCAGTTGGCAACAACGGCCACTAATCGTTGGGTTGTGAGTTTGAACCACAGCTTAGCCATTCATTTGGTCTGATAATTGACAAAAGTCAGAAGATAGCCAGTTACCTGAAAGAAATATTGTATGAAGTGCAGGTGTGAGAAAACCAGGAAGCACATGTTGGGTGAACTGGGCACCTTGCTATAACTAAAAAGTCCTTAAGAAATGGCAATGAACATCATCCAATCAATTTAAAGTTTGTCTGCAAGTGGGAAAGGGTCAAGTTATAGTACAAGTGATATAAAGTCAGCAAATTGGAAATATTTGCGGATTTTGCGAATTGCCAAAAAATATGAAATGCTGGCATAAATAATCAAGCTTTAAAAATTGTCATCTTTTACAGGGGGTATGCATCTAAGATTACTTATGTTGCTCACATGTACAATGCGAAAATATCCGTTTTTGAATTAGTCCCGTATTGGACCCAATGGTATAAGTTCTAACAGATTTGACAACGGCTAATTTGCCGCTAAAATCATCAACCTCTCGATCCAAAGGGATCCTACTGTGCCCCTACTGTGACACTAGACAGCCTCAATGGTCGAGCCGATTCGGTCACCAACCAGGGCATACAAACTATTTTAAAAATTGTAATGATAGCTTTCCCTCCTTGGCTGGCAGGATTGCGGGGTTATGATAAAGACTGACATGTTGGTGTCGGGATAAATAAACCTGTAGTTCTGGTATTTTACCCAGGTAAACACTGTGACAAAAAAACATTGTAAACATTAGAAATCTACCTTGTCACTTCCTTTAGTTCATTAGGGAAGCAGTTGAAACGGTTTTTTCTTTAGCCCTTTCTCACATACAGACCTTTTTGGCACCTCTGCAGTTTACGATTTTTGAAAACATTGTTGCAAAAGGAGAAATTGCTCATAATGTGCAAAGTCTCCTTTCGCCACAATGTTTTCATTTTGATTCAATAATTGCATTTCAATTATTGAACATTTTCTATATTTTTGTTAAGATGTTTTCAAAGTCGTCTGATGCAGATATATTGTTTGTGGGAAAGGGTTTGGCTTTTCGTATTAGTCTTAAGAACATCTTTTTGGTATAATTTAGGCATAAACTGTAACCATTCTCTAAGATGTAAACGTATCTGGGCTCAAACCTTGGACATCTAGGTTCACCAGAAAAAATTGTTGTTTAAGTTGTTTACACAAATCCCAATTTACAGTATCGTAGAGCATTCTAAGTTGTGAATTTCTCAAGTCATTATTCTCAGCCTTTTCTTGGGTGACAGTACTGTACGAACAGTCAACTGAGAAGTATAGAGCGATTTTTGGATGTTGTAAGATTCACTTAGTCCTAGGCAGAGTATTTCTTTAAATACTTAGGTTAACCCTTTTCCTCATATAGACGCTTTTCGACACATCTGCAGAAGACGGCTTTTTAAAAATATGGCGTCAAAGGAAGAAATTGCTCAAAACAAGCAATCTTCATTTTTCACCATGTGTTCAACTAACTATATTCAATTATTGTTCTTTCATTTAAAGAGATTTTCTGTGCTTTGACGTTTTGAAAGTGGTCTCCTACAGATGTGTTGTATGTGGGAAAGGGTTAACAAAACTAGGAGACACAAGTTTATATATAAAGGTACATATTTTGTCCACTATTAACAACTAGTGCATATATAACCATTACCAATGAGTGGAAGCAAGACGGACAGGTGGACAGACAACTGAACTAAAGCTGCAATTATCTTATTTATTACAAATCACAGTTATCACAATTATTAAAATGTCTAAACAAAATGTATTGTTAAACTCTTTCTCAGATATTTTCAATTCCATATAAAATGTATGTTTTAAAATGATACAATTTTTCCTGTAATGTATTCAAACCACATGAAACAAATATCATATCAGGTAAATAAATATTGTGGTAAAAGGAGATATTGCCTAAAAATGAGCAGTTTCTCCTTTTTACACAATGTTTTAAAAATGAACAATCTGCAGCAGAATACTTTCGACAAGTTGTGGCACATGAGCAAATTTTCAGTCGTCTTTTTCAGATTTGACGATGTGGGAAAATGGTTAACCCTTTCCCTCATATAGATGCTTTCTGACGCTTCTGCAGCAGACAGCTTTTTGAAAACATAGTGACAAAAGAAGAAATTGCTCAAAACGAGCAATTTCTCCTTTTGCCACAATGTTTTCCACTTTTAGTCATATGTTATCCATTAAATTATACAGATTTTCCATTTTTTGACACAATTTGTTCAAAATCGTCTGCTGCAGAATTGTCGTATGAGGGAAAGGGTTAAACTATATTTAATACTTTGATTCATTGAAAAGATCTTGGCAAAACTATGGTCAATCCCTTTGAATCAAAGTATTAATTAGCCATAGTTTTGCCAAGATCTTTTCAATGTCATCTGCTGCAGATTTGTTGTACATTTAAGTGGGAAAGTGGTATGTTACATCTTGCTTTCAAAGAACTCGGTTACATCATGATCACTGCGGCCAGTCACCTAAAATGTGTTTCACATCATTCTTCCCAGGCAATTGGCCATCTTCCCACATACACTATTTAGCGCTGGAAGACGAATGACACAAGTCGAAATGACTTCAACATCGTCTGATGTAGATTTGTAGTAATCGGGAGAGGGTTAAATAAGTAATAGGAGTGATATTGCGGACAAAAGACCAGTTCATTCCATCTTATCTAGGTCTACGAGAACGGCATTCAATCACAATCTTCCATCTCAACTTCTTCTATAGTCAAACTACTGTTGTCAGCCACAGATGTGTTATTGGCCGACGATTCTTCGAGTTCTGCGGCCAAGTTCATGATGGGTGGGGGAGGATATTCCGATTTATTGGGTAGATTGAATGGAGGAAAGCTGGTTGTTGTCGGTGCTGTGAACATAGGTACTTCATCAGTATCTTAAATACAGAAAAACAAACACTATGACCCCCAAAGGCAGAAAAATCAAAATAATTAGGAATTTCTCCATAATCATTCTTTCATTGATAGAGATTTGAAATAGTTTTGCCTTCATGGTTTCAAAGTCACCTGCTGCAGATTTGTTGTATTTTGGGAAAATGTAAACAGAATTGAAATCATGCATTTGTATTATCTGCTTTAAAAATATCGGATATTTTTTTTCCCCAACAATTAATAATTCATATACAATCATAAGAACCATATGTGCTATAAAACTTTCTTAACAATTTCCCACATACAACAAATCTTTAGACATCTAGGTAGAAGAACTATGAAATTATTCAATAGAATTTCACAAACGTAGATACATCTGCATTTTCATTTCTACAGATTGTCAATATATTTGGCTAGATGTTTTCAAAGTCGTCTGCTGCAGAATCTTGTATGTAGGATATTTACAGTGTTTAAGGAACAGTCGGCCTAGCCCCAGTAGCAACGCAGGTTGTCAATCCAGGGGTTGTGAGTTTGAACCCCAGCTTGGCCAACATTCTTACAGACGTTTGATAAAAGTCACTGTGACAAGCGTCATTTTTTTTGCACCAATAAGCTAACAGTCTGTGGAAAAGCAGCAAGTTGTGTGGGGTACTGGTGTGAGAAAACCAGGAAACATATGAGTAGGTGAACTAGCCACTGTGATATGACTGAACAAGAGGGCCATAAGGCAAAAATCAAATTGCCAAACAGCCCTGCCCCCTGGTGGCCATGTTTTTTACCAACCACCATGGCTTTTTTCACTATAGCTATATAAGACAAAATAGCCCCGCCCCCTGGCGGCCATGTTTTTCGCTCAATCAACATTTCTTGAAGGCATCTAATAAAGGGTCACCCAAGGAACATTTCTACAAATTATTAGAAAATCGGCCTGACACTTTTGGAGAAGAAGATTTTTTAAGTTTTCACTATTTTTTTCTTTTGGTTGCCATGGAAACCAGAATTATGGATGGATAAAAAAAATTGAAGGAATTTAAGAGGGGACATTGAGAGGATGCTTCCTATGAAGTTTCAAACAAATTGGCCAAGTGGTTAGGGAGAAGAAGTCGTTAAAAGGAAAAAGTTAACGTACGCACAGTGGACAATTCGCCATGACATAAGCTCGACTGGCTTTCAGCCAGTGGAGCTAAAAATTGTTGAACACAGCATTAAACCCCAATCAATCAATCAAGGAACAGGGAGAGTCCTGAATATGTTTGTTATGTCTTCTGTCACTAACCATCCTTGGGTAACCCCAAGCCCCAAAGAGTAGGACTTCTACCTTTATAGCTTGCAGAGGCTGTGTCCCACAAGAGCTTATTTGTCACCCTAGCATGGCAGCCAATTCCTGGCTTTCTCAAACCTATACTCAACACAATAGACTTACCATGGTCGAGTTAACAAACAAGCCAACCCCTGCAGCGAGCAATGTGGTCCTAAAACAGCTCTAATTAAATTAGTTGGTGATCTGGCATAACATGAAATTGTTATAATTGTATGTGATTTAAGAAGCAGTTACAACTGTTTTGTACTGAGCCAACGAGATGCTCTAGCCCGGCCCCTTTTTTATTTGTAATTTGCTTACCATCAAATGGTGACATCTCATCTATCGGTGATTCTGTTAAATTGCTCAGCATTGTTGTGGAAAAGGCGTCATCCCTTCTAATTGCAAGGGCCTGCAATAACATGTTAAATATACTTTTCCTTCCACATCTAGAATGTAAAATGTTTTCTACCATATTTAATAATTAGTCTTTTCATTTATACAATGTGAAATTTGAACTTGTTTCTTCAACATGGTTTTACAGATCTGTTTCATAAGGACCATCATGTCCTTACTCACCAGAAACTCAATACAGAATGATGGTAAAATTATCATACACCACACCAGTGTAAGCATTTTTTCACAAGGTTGATTTTACATAAAAATATAACCCGAGAGTTCATATCATGTTCATTTGTCACAAAATGTCACTCAAATAGTAAAGTGTTGTGTGCACATGAATATGTCAATTGATAGATCATTTCTTGACATTGCAGACAGGCAAATGAATATGATAAGTGCCTATATATCATGTCTGAATGTATGCAATAAGTGTTTTTTCTATGGTGTCATGCACTTGTGAGTCGATTCCTTTTCTTCTAAACAAAGATGGAACTTTCTACTAGATGGTGAATAAGGTTCAGCTTTACTTATTTCAACTTTATTGACAATTGCGCGTTGTTGTCATTAAGATATATGTACCAAGTATGTTCATTAAGTTATGGCATTCTTCATTTCTTTGTTCATAAAGCTGGAGATGTGTTCAGAATAGCCCGATTTGAAACTATTACACATAAGTCCTACATGAGTTATCCCGACGGGTAACCAAAGCCGGATATATCACACCAGTAGTGAGGCATTTCTCATCTAGTGGGCACTGCCTATTAGATCTGCAATAACAGCCGTCGTGGTTATTTACTTGCTTGGGTTAAATGTTTGATAATACAGATTTGATATGGGTAGATAGTATCGTTTGAATGTTGGGCATACAACTGTAGCTGAGTTTGATGAAGTTGATGGCCCTGTGGGAAGCATTTGTCCAAGAGATGAAAGAAGGGTGGATTGAACCAGATTATATTTCTGCTGCTTTTTATTCTCGATATCTTCACGCTGTTGCTTATGTTGAGCATATTTGAGTCATATCAACTTTTTTGTAATGCTTTTTGATAAGATGGCAATGTCTATTATGATTCCTTGAAAATTTGTTTTATTGAATAAGATGTTTGAAAGTCTCTTACTTTCAAAGAACATATAACGGTGTGTTATTTGGCTTCATATATGTTTTATATGTACCAGATATCAAGAAAGTCCACTGTTTTTTTGTTGGCCTCGATTGTGAATTGCAGATTGTTTTTCCCAATTTCATTCTTGATTAGATCAACTTGCCTAGGTGTTTTGTAGCAGATTACTAGTCCATCCTCCCTGTATAAACCTTCATTTATGCAATGATTCCTTTTGCCACCTTGATTTCAAAGTTGTCAAAATGTATAGTTTCTCCTTTTTTCAAAATATGTTCAACACTATTTGATAATAATACTTTAATTTTATTGAGATTTTCAAAATATTTTACGAAGATGTTTTCAAAATTATCTGTTGTAGATTTGTTTTATGTGGGAAAGGTTAAAAACAACCTTTTCGACGGGCATCTTACAGCAACGGACCTACCTACCAGGTAAATGATTAATGATTTTCCACATACAACAAATCTGCAGCAAATGACTTTGAAAACATCTTGACCAAACAAGAGCACCGTGTACGGCACAGACGCTCGACTGATAGGGAGAAAAATAAAATAAAACAAGAGTTGTCGGAGGACAATATAGCTCGCCTATCAGGGCCTACTTCAGAACAGTTAAAGTATTAGGTAAAGTCGCACAGTATCACCTATTGCAAGATAATACACCTTTTCAATACTTTTGACAAAAATTCTAAGTTCAAGTTCAAAAATTGATAAAAACATTTGTCAGAAGTTTCAATCCAATCCTTTGAGCAGAAAAAAAGTAATTTGAATATTTGACAGAAAAGGGGCAATAACTCTGATATAAAAATATTTGGATTATCCCCCTTTTGTGAACCCATCATACACATTGATATAAACATTTGTCAGAAGTTTCAATCCAATCCTTTGAGTAGATTAAATTTTTGACAGAAAAGGGCCAATAACTCTGATATAAAAATATTTGGATTATCCCCCTTTTTGTGAACCCATCATACACATTGATATAAACATTTGTCAGAAGTTTCAATCCAATCCTTTGAGTAGAAAAAAAGTTATTTGAAAATTTAAATTTTTGACAGAAAAGGGGCAATAACTCTGATATAAAATTATTTGGATTATCGCCCTTTTGTGAACCCATCACACACATTGATAAAAACATTTGTCAGAAGTTTCAATCTAATCCTTTGAGTAGAACAAAAGTTATTTGAAAACGTGACGAAAAAAGTGTGACGGACAGACAGACAGACAGACGCCGGATAAAAAAAAAAATAGACAGACAGACGTCGAATAAAATAAAAAGTAACATTTGTCAGAAGTTTCAATCCAATCCTTTGGGTAGAAAAAAAGTTATTTGAAAATTTAATTTTTTGACAGAAAAGGGGCAATAACTCTGATATAAAATTATTTGGATTATCTCCCTTTTGTGAACCAATCACACACATTGATATAAACATTTGTCAGAAGTTTCAATCTAATCCTTTGAGTAGAAAAAAAGTTATTTGAAAACGTGACGAAAAAGTTAGATTTTTTGACAGAAAAGGGGCAATAACTCTGATATAACTTGACCTTGACCCAGGGTCAGGACGGGTGTAGTGGGGTGCGTAGATGGACCAATAGTTCCTAAATGTATAAACTAAATATGAAAGCAATCTGTCATAATAGTGAATGCAGAGTGATATGTTAAACGTTAAACGCAAACCTTAAACCTTGTAACTGAACCAAGTAGAAATGACCTTGACCTTGACCCAGGTGCAGGACGGGTGTAGTGGTGTGCGCAGATGGATGACCAATAGTTCCTAAATGTATAAACTAAATATGAAAGCAATCAATGTCATAATAGTGACTGCAGAGTGATATGTTAAACGTTAAATGCAAACCTTAAACCTTGTAACTGAACCAAGTAGAAATGACCTTGACCTTGACCCAGGGTCAGAACGGGTGTAGTGGTGTGCGTAGATGGATGACCAATAGTTCCTAAATGTATAAACTAAATATGAAAGCAATCAATGTCATAATAGTGAATGCAGAGTGATATGTTAAACGTTAAACGCAAACCTTAAACCTTGTAACTGAACCAAGTAGAAATTATCTTGACCTTCACCCAGGGTCAGGACAGGTGTAGTGGTGTGCGTAGATGGATGACAAATGGTTCCTAAAGGTATAAACCCTTAAAACCCAAATGAAAACCTTAAACACAAACCTTAAACCTAGGTGTCTACGCCACCGCCGACGCCGCCGACGGTGCCGACGCCGGGGGTAACACATAAGCTCTCCTGTACTTCGTACTGGCGAGCTAAAAATGAGCTAAACAAAAAACCTTAACCAGACGACCACGCCACTGCCGACGCCGACGACCACGCCAGGGTCATGACAATAGCTCTCGTTTCTTTTCAAAAGTCAAGCTAATAAAAAACCTTAACCGGATGACAACACCTTCAGTGTAGATTTTCTAAGTCCAAAAGGGGGGATAATTTGGTCAATATTAAGTTCAGGGTACGGAGAAATGTAGAAAGTACTCATTATGATAAATTTCTTCTTTTGCCAAAATGTTAACAAATGTCGTTTGCTGCAGAGGTGTCAGAGTGAGTCTGTATGTGGGAAAGGGTTGAATTTGTAAAATCCCGTATCATTTCTGGCAATACTAGTACCAAAATCTAAAGTTGTCCCTTTGGAAATGATGAAAAATGTATAGCAAATGATAAATTGTTTTCCAAATTTTAAAGAGTTGCAAACACTTCAATACGGAAAAGGAGAAATGCGCATTTTGAGTAATATCTCATTTTTCTACAATGTTTTCACAGGTTGTCTGCTGCTTAACGTATCAGTCAAATTGCTAGGTATCAACCAGGTATACTTATTAGCACTGTACTGACCTTGTGAAAGTAATCGATAGCTGTAAAACTATCCTCTTTAAGGGCATAAACAAATCCAATAGATGATAGCGTAGATGCATTATGCGGGTCTAATGTCCGGGACTGTTGATGGTACTCGAGAGCCTCATCATATTTCCTGTAAAAATTATGTGGGACAGGTCATGAGAGATGGGTCAATGTTTAATAATCGGCCTCGATAAAGAAACTCTGCCAACCCTGGTTACATGTTGCATAAAATAATTAAACAAAAATAAAATAATAAGTAAAATAACGTATCATGAGAAATTTCTTCTTTTGTTACAATGTTTTCAAAAGTAATCTGTGTGATTGCTTTTAATCTAAATTTTATACCGTTTTCAACATTATCTCGATTATATCACGGCGACAGTTCACTTATTTTTTATCCCTATGTAAACAAACCAGTACTAGACTAGGAAATGTGCCTTGCCCTAGGGCACTCCACCATGACAGACTTGCCGCAACAAGGGATGGGTTCCAAATCCCCCATGTTAACAACTCAGCCATGGCGGATTCAGGTTGAAGGAAAGGTTAATCCAGATTGTTATGCTTAAGATTATTTTGACAATGAACAGATTAGCTCAATTTTCTAAATATTAGATTTCAATTGACAACTTGTATTTTCTTCTTCTTTCTTACAAACAAATGAACAGATGATTAACAAAAAATAAAGCACTCACAAGTTACATGCCTCAGCAAGCCAAAACCTGATACTCATCATTCTCCTTATTCAAACTGCATGCAATAGAGATGGAATATGTTTCTAAGTCTAAATTATTTAAGCAAGCCAGAATATGGTATCTTCGTGTATATATTTTTGCTGTAATACGAACATAATCCTCACTTAAATTTAGAAAATGGCTAATATAAAAGGTTGTAAAACAAACTCAATCCGACCGCCATTTGCAATGTGTGCTTGTTTTGAAAGTAGATGTACTGGTATTCTGTACTTACTTTAATTTTCTAGAAGTGTGTCCGAGATTATTTAACAACATTTCCCATTTTTCTACAAGAAACTGGCCATTTATACTCTGTACTTTTTCCAGTGCATCCTTAAAATGTCTCTCGGCAAGCTGAAAACTAAATCGCAAATCAACACTATTATCATGATTATGAAGAAATTTACTTGTGTTTCGTTTCTTTCAACCCTTTCCAACATACCAACAAAGTTTGATAACCTCTCTACAAAGCAATAGATAATCCCTCTATGTGAAGCTATCAATATTGAAACATTGTGGCAAAAGCAGAAATTGTCATTGTGAGCAATTTCTTCTTTTGTAATATTGTTTTCATGATAGGTCTGCTGCAGATGCTTAGAAATGCATCTGCAGGTTTGAAAGCATTAAATAATTCATGTTGTAAATGTTAACTGTCTAAAATAGTCAAGGGGGGGGCATCATAACTCGATTGAACAAGAACGCATTGAGCAAACACCAATAATAATCTTTTTTTCTCTAAGTCGGAAAAGGGGCATTACAGAATAACTATTAAAACCAGAGATATGTTACTTGGTATAGCCATGCGTATTGTTCCTAGCAACTTGTGTACCAAGTTTCATTTGAAACTGTTGAATCTCTTTTGAGTTAATATGAGGTAAGGTTAAAATTTTGGAATGATGATGACACAAAGTGTTTCCCAATAGCTAGACTTTTTTTCTTTAAACAAGAGGGCCATGATGGCCCTGGAATCGCTCACCTGATTTTTTTTTTCACTTTAGCTATATAAGCCCCGCCATCTGGCGGGCATAGTTTCCAACCAATCAACTTGGCTTTAAGGAATCTGATAGAGGGTCACCCTAGGAACATTTCTACAAAATTATTTGAAAATCAGCCTGACACTTTTGAAGGAGAAGATTTTTTAAGTTTTCACTATAGCAATAAAAGGCAAAAAAGCCCCGCCCCCTGGCGGCCATGTTTTTTGACCAATCAACATGGCTTGAAGGAATCTGATAGAGGGTCATCCAAGGAACATTTCTACAAAATTATTTGAAAATCGGCCCGACACTTTTGGAGGAGAAGATTTTTTAAGTTTGCACTTTAGATATATAAGGCAAAAAAGCCCCGCCCCCCCTGGCGGCCTTGATTTTCGACCAATCAACATGGCTTAAAGGAATCTGATAGCGGGTCATCCAAGGAATATTTCTACAAAATTATTTGAAAATCGGCCTGACACTTTTGGAGGAGAAGATTTTTTAAGTTTTCACTATAGCCATATAAGGCAAAAAAGCCCCGCCCCCCTGGCGGCCATGTTTTTCGACCAATCAACATGGCTTCAAGGAATCTGATAGAGAGTCACCCAAGGAACATTTCTACAAAATAAGTTCAAAATCTGCCAACCAGTTAGGGAGAAGTAGAATTTTGAAGTTTTTTTCGTTTCGTTGCCATGGAAACCAGAATTCTGCATGGATCCTAAAAATTTGAAGGAATTCTGGTGAGGTCAATGAGAGGATGCTTTCTGTGAAGTTTCATCCCAATTGACCCACCGGTTACTGAGGAGAAGATGTTGAAGATTTTTTAAGTTTGCACTATAACCATAAAAGGCAAAATAGCCCCGCCCCCTGGCGGCCATGTTTTTGACCAATCAACATGGCTTGAAGGAATCTGATAGAGGGTCACCCAAGGAACATTTCTACAAATTTATTTGAAAATCGGCCTGACACTTTTGGAGAAGAAGATTTTTTAAGTTTGCACTATAGCCATAAAAGGAAAAATAGCCCCGCCCCCCCTGGCGGCCATGTTTTTCGACCAATCAACATGGCTTGAAGGAATCTGATAGAGGGTCACCCGAGGAACATTTCTACAAAATTATTTGAAAATCGGCCTGACACTTTCGGAGGAGAAGATTTTTTAAGAATTTTGAAGTTTTTTCATTTCGTTGCCATGGAAACCAGAATTCTGCATGGATCCCGAAAATTTTAAGGAATTCTGGTGAGGACATTGAGAGGATGCTTTCTGTGAAGTTTCATCCCAGTTGACCCACCGGTTACAGAGGAGAAAATGTTGACGGACGACGGACAACGGACGCCGGACGATCACAATAACTCACCTTGAGCACTTCGTGCACAGGTGAGCTAAAAACAGTCAAGCTAAAAACCGATCAAACTGTAATGTCACATCTCCTCTTGGTGCAGGAGCTTCCTATTACGTAATTACCTCCATTGTGGAAAAATTGGTCTGCGGCAGATTGGTCAAAATTGGTCAGCCGGTTGGATAGGAGGGTTAAAGATGATCATGAACATGATCTGTGCCTTAAACCTTTTCCCAGCTGCAGATGCATTTTGACACAATAACAGCAGACGACTTTTGAAAACATTGTGGCCAAAGTTGAAATTGCTATTATCTTAACCCTTTCCCACATACAGCAACTCTGCAGCAGACGACTTTGAAAACAAATTTACAAAAACATGAACAAACTCTATAAATAAGAGCTGTATCATTAAATAGAGTTGAAAACATAGTGACTAAAGGAGAAATTGCTCATCATGCACAATTTCTCCTTTAATCACAATGTTTTTAAAAGTCATCTTCTGCAGAGGCGTCAGAAAGCGTCTGTATGCGGGAAAGAGTTAATTTTAACCCTTTTCAGAAGCAAAAGAAAAAATGTAAAGATGTGAAATTCTTACTCTTCATTTTGGAAAGCAATGACTCCTTTTTCATGCAAAACAAAAGGGTCTTCAGGGGCAATTGTAAGGGCCTCATTGAAAAATCTCTCTGCAAGTTTTGGATTATTTGTCAGTCCATACTCAAGTCCGATGTACAATGATGGTAAGTGGCAACTGTAAAAGAAAAGCATAATCCGTTTTAACCCTTCCCCCACATACAACAAATCTTCAGTAGACAACTTTTAAAACACACAGGCAAAGATTTAGAAAATCACCATAATTGAAAGTATAATAGTTAAATAGAGTTTAAAACATTGTGGCTAAAGAAGAAATGCCCATCATGAGATAGTTCTCCTTTTGCCATGTTGATTTCAAAAGTCCCCTGCTGCAAATGTGTTAAAATACATCTACAAGTGTGAAAGGGTTAACCCTTTCCTATAATCAACTCAAACAAATGACATGAAGATTTTCCACTTCATTCAATAATATTCTTTTCATGTTTTTGCCTACATAATTTCAAAGTTGTGTGCTGTTAATTTGATAACATGGCATATCTTCAGCAATTGACTTTGAAATAATCTATGGAAAACATACGACAAATTTCGAAAAAAAAAAAATTATCACATAAATACCCTTATTTTCAAGTTGAGAACAAATCACGGAACAACGTTATCATACACATGTGATAATAAAAACACGTCATACACGCGACTACTGATGACGTCATTTTGACCTTTATCTTTATTATGTTTATTGTTAAGTTGTTAAATTTAACACATTGAAAAATGCAATAATACGTTATTTTGAATAAATAACGAGTCTTAATTGTTTAAAA
Organism: Serripes groenlandicus; assembly: GCA_031761405.1. NCBI lineage: Eukaryota > Metazoa > Mollusca > Bivalvia > Cardiida > Cardiidae > Serripes > Serripes groenlandicus. The sequence continues at coordinate 71,583 of JASEVX010000556.1, forward strand.
CATTGTTGTTTTTTTTCTTCTTATTGAAAAATGATGAGGACTACTTTTTAATGCGGTGAATCACAAGTTCTTATGAAGAATATGTTATTCGGTCTTTGTTTTGATGTTGTCAATATTTTTCATTAAAACACACTGTTTAGGTGATAAAAAGAATCCATCACTCGTTTTTCTTTGGAGAAGATTTCTTAAATTCGTCTCGAAAAAGAGAGTTATAAACCTCGCCAAGAGGCTCAGTTAATAACCGTCTTTTTCTAGACCCATTTAAGAAATCTTGATCTCCAAAGAAAACTCATGATGGATCCTATATTTATCACATAAATACCCTTATTTTCAAGTTGAGAACAAATCACGGAACAACGTTATCATACACGTGTGATAACAAAAACACGTCATACACGCGACTACTGATGACGTCATTTTTGACCTTTATCTTTATTATTATGTTTATTGTTAAGTTGTTAAATTTTACACATTGAAAAATGCAATAATACGTTATTTTGAATAAATAACAAGTCTTAATTGTTTAAAACATTGTGGTCTTTTTTCTTCTTATTGAAAAATGATGAGGACTACTTTTTTATGCGGTGAATCACAAGTTCTTATGAAGAATATGTTATTCGGTCTTTGTTTTGATGTTGTCAATATTTTTCATTAAAACACACTGTTTAGGTGATAAAAAGAATCCATCACTCGTTTTTCTTTGGAGAAGATTTCTTAAATTCGTCTCGAAAAAGAGAGTTATAAACCTCGCCAAGAGGCTCGGTTTATAACCGTCTTTTTCTAGACTCATTTAAGAAATCTTGATCTCCAAAGAAAACTCATGATGGATCCTATATTTATCACATAAATACCCTTATTTTCAAGTTGAGAACAAATCACGGAACAACGTTATCATACGCGTGTGATAACAAAAACACGTCATACACGCGACTACTGATGACGTCATTTTGACCTTTATCTTTATTATGTTTATTGTTAAGTTGTTAAATTTTACACATTGAAAAATGCAATAATACGTTATTTTGAATAAATAACAAGTCTTAATTGTTTAAAACATTGTGTTTTTTTTTCTTCTTATTGAAAAATGATGAGGACTACTTTTTTATGCGGTGAATCACAAGTTCTTATGAAGAATATGTTATTCGGTCTTTGTTTTGATGTTGTCAATATTTTTCATTAAAACACACTGTTTAGGTGATAAAAAGAATCCATCACTCGTTTTTCTTTAAAATTGTCTCATTTTTTTTAAAATGACTGTGGCTAATGGAGGTCCGCATGTGGGAAAGGGTTACTATTAGCAACTAAACCTCAAAGGATCTTAATTTTATCAAGAGGGAACAATTTCTCTTCGTGCAATATTGTTTGCAGCTCTGTTTCAAAATTACTTACATTTTTAGAGATTATCCACACTTTTGCCTTGATGTTTTCAATGATTGATTGGTTGGGATTTAACCCCCCTTTCCCTCATACGACAAATCTGCAGCAGACGACTTTGAACATATTTTGTCAAAAAATAGAAAATCTATAATTGAATGGATAACCTATGACTAAAAGAGGAAAACATTGTGGCAAAAGGAGAAATTGCTTGTTTTGAGCAATTTCTTCTTTTGTCACTATATTTTCAAAAAGCCGTCTGCTGCAGAGGCGTCAGAAGGCGTCTATATGAGGGAAATGTTAATACAGTTTTAAACTTTTTTTCAGTCTTATCACAGCAGCCTTTTCACCTACCCCTGTGTTTCCTGACATTCTCACACAAGTACTCCACACAACAGATTTTAAATTAATGACCATCTAATCGCGTGGTTTGGTCTTTTGATTCTTTCTGAGGCTTTTACAATTAAAGGGGAACAAGGAATATCCTGATATGACATGGCTAATTTATGGACTAGTTACCCCTTCATTAACTTTGCCGCAGTAAAATAGGCAGCCATGGCTTGATCGTGTTCCTTCCCTGCAGCAAATGAGTGACCAAAGGCCAACCATGCTGGTCCATATGACTTGTCCAAAGTTGTTGCTTTACTGAAATATAACGAGTGTTTCATTGATTGATTGGGGGTTTAACGCCGTTTTCAACAATTTTTCAGTCATATCACGGCAGCCATTTAAACCTACTCATGTGTTTCAAGGCTTTCTCATACCAGTTCTCCACACAACATACTTTCCAAGCAACTTGCTGCTTTTCCACATAGACTAAGCCCATTGGTGGAAGACGAATGACGCTGATCACAGTGACTTTTGTCAATCATCTGTAAGATTGATTGATTGATTGATTGGGGTTTAACGGCATTTTTAACAATTTCTCAGTCATATCACGGCGACCAGTTCACCTACTCATGCATTTCCTGGTTTTCTCACACCAGTACTCCACACAACAATCTTCCCAAGCAACTGGCTGCATTTCCACATAAGACTTAGCCCATTGGTGGAAGACGAACGACGCATGTCGCATTGACTTTTCATCGGTAAGAATGTTGGCCGAGCTGACAAGTGTTCGTAGGAACCTGTATATCTGTTCAGGAGAATATTCTAATCTATTCTTCTACTTCAGATGTTGCATACTTTTCCTAAAATGTTTAACAATGCACGCTCTAAAAATGCCATAATCAGATTAACAGTTAAGAAAGATTTCGATCTTTGCATTGTAATTGCAAATCCTACCATGATTAACACAAAATTCCCTTTCCCACAAAAAATCTGCAGTAGATGACTTTGAAAACATCTAAGCAAAATCTATAACTATAAAGAGGGTTTGAGGCAATGTCTTTAGATATATTTTTCATGTATTCATGTCCTGATAAAATATTACAGATATAAACTTAAAGCTTCATTAACTATATTTAATTAAGTATAATTATTGAATAGATTTGAAATTCTTGCAGCAAAAGGAGAAATTTCTCATAATGGCTAATTTCTCCGTTTGGTCACAATGTTTTCAAGTCATCTGCTTAAGATGTATTTTATAGTAATTGCATGTGGGAAAGGGTACTTTTTAAGATCAATATATTGAACTTACATTAAATAACTTCTTGCAGGATCTTTGTTATCTATTAATAAATAATAACATCCAACAGCAAACCACGATACCTAAAAGAAACGTTAAACTATTGCCAAGCCTGAAAAAGTCTGCTCCTTTTCTCTGCATGAAGAATGAAATTTTCAAACAACAATAAAATTAGAAGACTTTAAACAACAGTGTTGCAAACAAAGTATTTTCTCTTTTTGGCACAATGTTTAAAAAACTTTTCAATAATAAATAAGAGAAATAATTACAATGCAAGTTATGATTTTCACTTGGCCAAAAAGTGGGCCTAAAGAAAGGTCCAGTCCTATCTTGCTTTTTGCTTGAACTCTTTTCCACATAAAACAAATCTGGAGCAAACTTCTTTGTACAAAAATTGTCAAAAATATGGAAACTCTTTATAAATGAGGAACGACCAGCTATTTCATTTGGTTGGTAGGGGGTATTTTTTACTTAAAAATTTAAATTGGTTCCCAAAAATTAGTTAAAATTTTATGGTGGTACCGTTAAGATTGCTGGTCATTTTATACAGCTTCTCCTTTTCCCGCAATGTTTTGAAACCTTTATTAAAATTGTATTTCTTATTCTAAAGATATTTTACATTTCTTATCAGGTGTTATAAATGTAGACAACTATATCAGGTAAACAGTTTTAGGAATGTAATAAATGATGTTCCTACCGCTTTGTTTGGATACATATCTACTAATTTATGGGCTAGATAAAATAAACCTGAAAATAGATAAAACATATACGAGTCTCCAGCTCTAAAAAGAGGGGTATCTCATCTTTTAAACACTTTATTTAACTCTTAAACCTTTCCCTAATACGACAATTCTGCAGCAAACGACTTTGAACACATTTTGTCAAAATATAGAAAATCTATATCTGTAATTGAATGGATAACCAATGATTAAAAGTGGAAAACTCGTTTGAGCAATTTCTTCTTTTGTCACTATGTTTTCAAAAAGCCATCTGCTGCAGAGGCGTCAGAAAGCATCTATATGAGGGGAAGGGTTAAACACTATGCTGTGGAAATAGTTGTGGCAAAAGGAGAAATAGCTCGTTTGAGCAATTTCTTCTTTTGTCACTATGTTTTCAAAACGCCGTCTGCTGCAGAGGCGTCAGAAAGCGTCTATATGCAGGGAAGGGTTAAACACTATGCTGTGGAAATAGTTGTCTCTGTGAGACAATTCTTTTCAGTATGCACAACATAGAGTTAGGTTGAGAAATAAGAGTGATATTGAAGGTTACTCTCCCTTATCTAGAGCACTGTAGTAGCTGTTGTAAACACCAAGATCGTTTTGGGTTTTTTTTAACAAGAGGGCCATGATGGCCCTGGATCGCTCACCTGATTTTTTTTTCTTTTTCACTCCCTGGTGGCCATAGTCAATCAACTTGGCTTGAAGGAATCTGATAGAGGGTCAAGCTAGACACATTTCTACAAAATTATTTGAAAATCCGCCAACCATTTTGGGAGAAAAATATTTTTTAAGTTTTCACTATATAAGGCAAAAGAGCCCTGCCCAGTGGCGGCCATGTTTTTCGACCAATCAACATGGCTTGAAGGAATCTGATAGTGGGTCACTAAAGGAAGATTTTGACAAAATTATTTGAAAATCGGCCTGACACTTTCGGAGGATTTTTTTTTTTAAAGTTTTCACTATAGCTGTGATATGACTGAGAAATTGTTAAAAATGGCGTTGTAAGTTTTCAATACAAAATTATTTGAAAATCGGCAAACCAGTTTGGGAGAAGAAGAATTTTGAAGTTTTTTTCATTTTGTTGCCATGGAAAACAGAATTCTGCATTGATCCCAAAAATTTGAAGGAAATCTGGTGAAGTCATTGAGAGGATGCTTTCTGTGAAGTTTCATCCCAATTGACTCACTGGTTACTGAGGAGAAGAAGTTGACGGATGACGGACAATAACTCACATTGAGCATAGCTCAGGTGAGCTAAAAATTTACGGCAATTTAAACATTATTTCAGAATATTTTTCAAATTTATAATCAGAACAAATTCAAAAATGGCCGGTAAACATGGACTCTGAAGTTCTTCACTGGTTAGCGGATCAAATCAAAGAAGCAGCAATAATGCTAGCTATTATTTTGAGTGTGGGGGTGCCATAAAGTACCGTACTCAAGGCAGAAGTTCTACCACTACACCACCCAGGCAGTCACTTATTGAAAACATTTTTAGCAATTTCTTCCTCCTGCCACAATATTTAACAAGAGGGCCATGATGGCCCTGGAATCGCTCACCTGATTTTTTTTTTCACTTTAGCTATATAAGCCCCGCCATCTGGCGGACATAGTTTCCGACCAATCGACTTGGTTTGAAGGAAACTGATAGAGGGTCACCCTAGGAACATTTCTACAAAATTATTTGAAAATCGTCCTGACACTTTTGGAGGAGAAGATTTTTTAAGTTTTCACTATAGCCATAAAAGGCAAAATAGCCCCGACCCCTTGTGGCCATGTTTTTTGACCAATCAACATGGCTTGAAGGAATCTGATAGAGGGTCATCCAAGGAACATTTCTACAAAATTATTTAAAAATCGGCCGGACACTTTTGGAGAAGAAGATTTTTTAAGTTTGCACTATAGCTATATAAGGCAAAATAGCACCGCCCCCCCTGGCGGCCATAATTTTTGACCAATCAACATGGCTTAAAGGAATCTGATAGAGGGTCATCCAAGGAACATTTCTACAAAATTATTTGAAAATCAGCCTGACACTTTTGGAGGAGAAGATTTTTTAAGTTTTCACTATAGCCGTATAAGGCAAAAAAGCCCCGCCCCCCTGGCGGCCATGTTTTTCGACCAATCAACATGGCTTCAAGGAATCTGATAGAGAGTCACCCAAGGAACATTTCTACAAAATAAGTTCAAAATCTGCCAACCAATTTGGGAGGAGGAGAATTTTGAAGTTTTTTTCGTTTCGTTGCCATGGAAACCAGAATTCTGCATGGATCCCAATAATTTGAAGGAATTCTGGTGAGGTCATTGAGAGGATGCTTTCTGTGAAGTTTCATCCCAATTGACCCACTGGTTACTGAGGAGAAGGAACATTTCTACAAAATTATTTGAAAATCAGCCTGACACTTTTGGAGGAGAAGATTTTTTAAGTTTTCACTATAACCATAAAAGGCAAAATAGCCCCGCCCCCTGGCGGCCATGTTTTTCAATAGAGGGTCACCCAAGGAACATTTCTACAAAATTATTTGAAAATCGGCCTGACACTTTTGGAGGAGAAGATTTTTTAAGTTTGCACTATAGCCATACATTGTATAAGGCAAAATAGCCCCCCCCCCCCCCCCTGGCGGCCATGTTTTTCGACCAATCAACATGGCTTGAAGGAATCTGATAAGAGGGTCACCCAAGGATCATTTCTACAAAATTATTTGAAAATCGGCCTGACACTTTCGGAGGAGAAGATTTTTTAAGAATTTTGAAGTTTTTTTCATTTCGTTGCCATGGAAACAAGAATTCTGCATGGATCCCAAATTTTTTTAGGAATTCTGGTGAGGACATTGAGAGGATGCTTTCTGTGAAGTTTCATCCCAGTTGACCCACCGGTTACAGAGGAGAAAATGTTGACGGACGACGGACGACGGACAACGGACGCCGGACATAGGGCGATCACAATAACTCACCCTGAGCACTTCGTGCACAGGTGAGCTAAAAAGTTCATTTGAATCAGAGAAAGGATTAGTTTGATACTTACTGTGAACTTTCCGTAATTCGACTAACACAGCTAAATGTGTAGGTAAACAATTACTGTTGTAAGGATCTTCCGCTAAAACTCTGAAAAAAGAAATGAGTCATATCTGGCATTCACATTAACCCTTTCCCACTTGCAGATGAATATTGATGCATCTGCAGAAGGGGACTTTTGAAAACAACAAAATGAGAAACTGTCCACATCGTTTTCAACTTTATTCAATGATAACATTTTCAGTTATGCAGATTTTCAATCATTTTGCCTTGATGGTTTTAAAGTCATATCTGGTGCAGATTTGTTGCTACAGCATTTAATGCAGTCTGTCATGAAAGATAGTGGCTCAGACGCGCAGCTCCATTTTCGTGATCCAGAGGTCCTTGGTAAAATACCAATGAGAGACGGGTAAATATTTGGGACCTACCCATACACTCAGGGTGAATACTGGCTGAGCATTCATGAAGCAGACATCGAGAGAAATTTATATCAGTATAAACCCTTTCCCACATACAAAAAATCTATAGCAGAAAACATCTTGACAAATTGACGAAAAAACTCTTTGTAAATGAAAATTAATTATTGAAAAAATGATAACTTTGTGGCTAATAGATGGCCCATTTAGACCAATTTCTTTTTTTTGCCATAACGTTTCAAAAGTTGTCTGCTGCAGATTAATTAAAATGTGTTTGCAAGTTGGAAAGGGAAAGTTTAAAACTTGCTTCATAATCTATTCAAAACTAAATGTCATTTATACCAGATAGAGGTTTAAACTAAAGTGTGCAAAGTGTGTCGGCAGCCAGCAGGTCAGTAAATGAGAGTGCGATGGAGAAGTGATTTTCTTGTGTCACACTGCAAAAACAGGCAAAACAAATCAAGTGCTTAGAGAAGACCTGTTGCTTGCCAATATATAAGTTATTGAAAGTGTGACAGATGGACAGACATTGGACAAGTGAACCCTTTGTGGTTTTTAGTTTTATTGGGGATTTACGCCATTTTCAACATTATTTCAGTTATATTCCATGATTCATGAACAAACCAGTACAAGGTTAGGAAATGTGCCTTGCCTAAGTACACTCCACAATGACTGTCGTGCCACGACTTGAGAACAAATCCGGGATGACGGTTTCAAATCTCGGACGTTAACCACTCGACCACAGCACATTCCTTCCTTATGACGATAGGCAACATAAGAAGTCACTTACCTTGTGGTTAACTTTAAGCACTCTCTAAAATTACAGTTATAATAATGCCTCTCGGCTAGATTCACAATGATGTCTAGATTATCACTCAGCTGACATAGTTGGTCTGGGATTTTCGCTTCTTGTGGTTTGTCATACTACAAATGGAAATAGAATTCTTTTTATTCACCTCCTTTAACAGGTGCATAAAAATGCATCTGCAAGTGGGAAAGGGTAAAATATGAAATTTAAACCTCGATAGACCAGAGGCCTGAATAGGTCTTTGCAGGGCCCAAGCTGTTGTTCGTTTTGCTTTGCGAAAACGAATGGCGATCACTTTTCATGGTCTCAGGGTTTGGTGTTCAGGAGAAAATAATGTTTCACAATGTTACAAGCTGGTTCGTCTTTGGTTTTCGCCACTGCGTAAATCCTTAGCAAATTGATGTGCCCTTTACCTTTAATCCGGGTACCTGTTTGGCTCGCAGTTTATGACACTTCAATGCAAAAACACAAGGTTGTTGGTGGGTAATCCGAAAATTGGAGTGTGGCGTATCGATCATTATTAGTTAAGTTCAACAGTATTATTATTACCCTTTAATTAGTTACACAAGATTTAATTCTCAATTAGCGAATAAAAAAATAATAGTTTCACAGCCTCATTCTAAACACAGATATGGGACTTACTCTGATTCACATGTATAAACAAGAGGGCCAAGATGACCCAAAATCGATCACCTGATTGATAGTAAATTAGTAGCAAATATTTAACTGCAAATATCTGGGAAATTTGATCAGGAGTCCAAATGAAACTGCAAGGAATGGACACAGTTAAAGAAATAGCTGATCAATAAAGGTCATTTGTATCTTGAAATCTAACAAGAGCTTTAACATGAAAGGAATTATAAAGTTTTGTCATTTTGCACCTTTCCTGATGCCGCCTTGCTGCCCCGTTTTTCAACGAAATCAATATGGCTTGAACAGTTTTTTTAGAGGGTCAATTAAGGAACATTTCTACTAAATTATCTTGGAATCCCACAAGCAGATTACAGAGGAAAAGGATTTCAAAGTTTGGATATTTTTCTCACTTTCTGATACGGAAGCAACCAACAGAATGCAAGTCATTGAACAATTTTGAAAGAGGACCAACAAAGGAACATTCCTGTGATATTCTACATAGAAACTTCTATCATCACTTGTCACAAAGGATAGTTTCTGCTTAGTGTGACTTCTTTCCTAGAGGCTTACTTACTTTTTTCAGTTTTGTTTCATAAAGATGTTTGATTAGCTCTTCTTCTTCATGTTGGCATTGCATGCCATAAGGGAGGGAATCCAGTAACTGTTTCTCTACAAAATAGGTACCAAAACATTATTAACCCTTTCCCACATACAAGGGGTTTCGTTAACAGGTGGCAGGCTGCCAAATTGACTACCTCAAACAAATTTCTGGTCCACTCAAATCTGTCTAGATTAGAGGAATTGTTGTGAAATTTTTTACAGAAACAATATTAAAGTGAGTTGAAACTGTGACTATCCTGTGTTAAACAGTTTGTATAAACACTGCCCTTTCCTTTCCCAATTTAGCCTTCTACTCAATTTCTTAATGAAAACCCTTCACATACAAACATTTCTTGACGCCTATGCAGCAGATGACTTCTGGAAACATTCAGGCAAAAGAAGACTGTTGATAATGAGCAATTTCTCCTTTTGCCACAATTATTTCAACTCTATTCAATATTTTACTTTCCTCATAGAGATTTTCTATATTATGGCCCATGTGTTTTCAAAATCGACTACTGCAGATATGTTTTTAACCCTTTCCCTCATATAGACGCTTTCTGACTCCTCTGCAGCAGACAGCTTTTTTAGAGATTTTCTATTTTTGGACAAAATATGTTCAAAGTCGGCTGCTGCAGAATTGTCATATGAGGGAAAGGGTTAAGAACTCCAATTTTGCCTAATTCTTAGGGACATAGGACACCAATTAGACACAAACATTTATTGAAACAAGAGGGCCATGATAGCCCTGGAATCGCTCACCTGATTTTTTTTTTCACTTTAGCTATATAAGCCCCGCCATCTGGCGTGCATAGTTTCCAAACAATCAACTTGGCTTGAAGGAATCTGATAGAGGGTCACCCTAGGAACATTTCTACAAAATTATTTGAAAATCGGCCAGACACTTTTGGAGGAGAAGATTTTTTAAGTTTTCACTATAGCCATAAAAGGCAAAATAGCCCCGCCCCCTGACGGCCATGTTTTTTGACCAATCAACATGGCTTGAAGGAATCTGATAGAGGGTCATTCAAGGAACATTTCTACAAAATTATTTGAAAATCGGCCCGACACTTTTGGAGGAGATTTTTTTTTAAGTTTGCACTATAGCCATATAAGGCAAAATAGCCCCACCCCCCCCCCCCCCCCTGGCGGCCATTTTTTTCGACCAATCAACATGGCTTGAAGGAATCTGATAGAGGGTCACCTAAGGAACATTTCTACAAAATAATTTGAAAATCGGCATGAGACTTGCGGAGTAGAAGATTTTTTAAGAATTTTGATGTTTTTTTCATTTCGTTGCCATGGAAACCAGAATTCTGCATGGATCCCAAAAATTTAAGGAATTCTGGTGAGGACATTGAGAGGATGCTTTCTCTGAAGTTTCATCCCAGTTGACCAACCGGTTACAGAGGAGAAAATGTTGACGGACGACGGACATAGGGCGATCACAATAACTCACCTTGAGCACTTCGTGCACAGGTGAGCTAAAAACAATCTTAGGGATTTAACCTTCCAAACTCGTCATTTAATAAGTTTGTTGTCACTGTTACAAGCAGAAATTACACAAATGCATCGTAAGGCGAACATTCCATTCTGATTTTATAAAGTTCTACTCCTAGCTAAGAAAATTTGAGTACCTTGTACCGTGATAAAAGTATAATTTAGCAATATTGGCCTACTTGTTTCGAAAAGACTATACTGAATCATTCTTAAGATCATTCTTATGCACACATACTATACATGTATAACTTCAAGTTCCCATAAATGAAAAGTTCACCATGTTGACAACCTCAAATAAATTTTAACTGACATTGAAGTCTTTGTATGAATGATTCAGAGAAATACAGCCATTCTTTATTTAATGTGTTAAATATTGAATAGTTAACAATTAAAGACAAACAAGAGGCACATGAGGGCCTATGCTCTACTGGCATTGATCTGGATTGTTTCAAAAGGAACCAATATGTCATCAATATTCAAATACCATCTAAGTTTGGTGAAGATCAGATAGTAAATGGAAGCTCTATTTGTGTTCACAAGCTGTATTATAGCAATTTTGACAATTTCAAGGGCCATAATCCAGCCATGCATGGGTAGATCTGGCCGTTTTTTAGAAATGAACCAAACTCTCATGGATATCTAACTACTGTATAAGTTTGATTGAGATACAATCAAAAATAAGGACTGTATCATGTTAACAAGCCCTATTATAGCAATTTTGACAATTTCAAGGGCCATAATTCAGTCATGCATGTGGCGGATCTGGCTTGTTTTCGAAAGGAACCGAGCTCTCATGGATATCTAACTACTGTATAAGTTTGGTTGAGATACAATAAAAAATAAAGACTGTATTGTGTTAACAAGCTCTATTATAGCAATTTTGACCATTTCAAGGGCCATAATCCAGTCATGCATGGGCAGATCTGGCTAGTTTTCGAAAGGAACCGAGCTCTCATGGATATCTAACTACTGTATAAGTTTGGTTGAGATACAATCAAAAGTGAAGACTGTATCGTGTTAACAAGAAATTGTTTACGGACGGACGGACGCACGACGGACGAATCGCCACGACATAAGCCCTTCTGGCCTTTGGCCAGTAGAGCTAAAAACTCTGCTGAAAATAAAATGACCCCAATGACCCATATTTATCAAACTTGCCATTCTCAATACACGAGACAAAAAGACATTTCAAATAACCCTTTCCCACTTAAAACTAATCTGCAGCAGAAGACACTGAAAATATCTGAGCTAAACTTTGGAAACCCTCTAAAACAGAAAGTGTAGGTACTGAAAAGATGTTTTGACGCATCTGCTGCCGACGAAAATTGCTCATTATTTCGCCTTTTGTCACAATGTTTTCAGACGAAAATTGCTCATTATTTCGCCTTTTGTCACAATGTTTTCAACTTTATTTAATAATTTAACTTTCATTTATTGAGATTTTTCACATTTTTGACAAGAATACTTCAATGTCGTCTGCTGCAGATTTGTTGTATGTGGAAAGTGTTAAAAAAATAACACCCTGGCAAAAGTAGAAATTTATCATGATGTGCTTTTTCTTCTTTTACAAAAATGTTTTCAAGAGTTGTATTCCGCACAGGCATCAGAAATATGGCCTATATGTCGGAAAGGGTTAAAGATTGAGGCACGGTTCTTTTGAGTAACCACATCAAAGGGTTTGGTTGGATTATTAGACAGATATTATACCCTTCCTAATCTGGACCTGTATTAGAGCAAGGCTCATTGGAATAACTGAACCTAATTCAATCCTACCTTCCTGCGCCGAGAGCTTGTGATGATTCACCAGTAAATCAAATGCCTCATAACAATAAACGTCTTGCCTCAAAGCCTCTCTGAAACATTCGGTCGCAAGATTTCCATTTTCCATCGATTCATAGATTTTACCTCGCAGCAAGTTGATTGAACTCTCCATCTGCAAAAGCATGAAATGAAGACAATTTTTTTTTTTTTTTTGCACTTTAAATACCCTTTAACATACCCACATACAACAAACCTTCTACGGACCTCTTTGAAAGAATATAGGCACATGTATTAACTAGAATGAAGTGCTCCCCGGGGCACGTGTGTCACCTGCCAGGGCCTTGTCAGAAAATTTTAATCTTTGACAGAAATGGGGCAATAACTCTGAATTAAATTTTTTGTGGGATTATCCCCCTTTTGTGAACCTATCACAAAGTTGATATAAACATTTGTCATAAGTTTCAATCCAATCCTTTGAGTAGAAAAAAAGTTATTTGAAAACGTGACGAAAAAGTGTGATGGACAGACAGACAGACAGACGCCGGACAAAAAAAAAGTAATCCCTAAGTGCCTACCATGCTACGCAGGTGACACAAAAATATCTGTATGTATATTATTGAATCAATTTAAAACATTGTGGCATTGTAATGTTTTCAAAAGTTGTCTGCCATAGACGCGTAAAATGCATCTACAAGTTGGAAAGGTTTAAAGCTTTTTAGCTTAACTTTTCCCTAAATGCAGGCACATTTGGACATATCTGAAGCAGACAATATTTCAAAACATTATGAGCAATTTTGCCTTTTGCAACAATGTTTTGATTTTTATTCAACGATTTTACTTTCATTTCCAGACATCTTTCATATTTCGCATTGATGTCTTCATATTTGCCTGTTGCAGATATATTTTTTTCTATATATTAGTAAGAAACTTGTTAATACTTTTTGACAGTCAGAGTATGATAATGAACAGAACAGAACAGATTATTATTAACGTATACATATAAATGTATCTTGTTACATACAAAACATTTATACATAATATTTAACATCATGTGATAAACAATAGAAATTGACAAGTTCGGAGGAGAATGAACAGAAATTTTAAATTTAATAAATATAGCTTTATAATAACACAGTTTATACTTAATTTTGGTTTGAAAAAATAATTATTATTGAAAAATAGAAACAAGAGGCCCTCTTGGGCCTGATAGTGGCCCTCTTGGGCCACTATCGCTCCACGGCCATAAGGCAAAAATCTCCAAACAGCCCTGCCCCCTGGTGGCCATGATTTTTACAAACACCATGGCTTAAAGGAATCGTGTAGAGTGTCACCCAAGGAATGTTTCTTAATGTTTCACTAAAGCCATATAAGGCAAAATAGCCCCACCCCCTGGTAGCCATATTTTTCAACCAATCAACATGGCTTGAACGAATCTGATAGAGGGTCAGCCTAGGAACATTTCTACAAAATTATTTGAATATCAGCCAGACACTTTCGGAGCAGAAGATTTTTTAAGTTTTCTCTTTAGCCATATAAGGCAAAATAGCCCAACCCTCTTGCGGCCATGTTTTTTTTACCAATCAACATGGCTTGAAGGAATCTGATAGAGGGTCAGCCAAGAAACATGTCTACAAAATTATTTGAAAATCGGCTGAACACTTTCGGAGAAGAAGATTTTTTAAGTTTTCACTATAGCCATATAGGCAAAATAGCCCCGCCCTCTGGCGGCCATGTTTTTTTACCAATCAACATGGCTTAAAGGAATCTGATAGAGGGTCACCCAATGAACATTTCTACAAAATTATTTGAAAATCGGCCTCACACTTTCGGAGGAAAAGATTTTTTAAGTTTTCACTATAGCCATATAAGGCAAAATAGCCCCGCCCCCCCCTGGCGTCCATGTTTTTCGACCAATCAACATGGCTTGAAGGAATCTGATAGAGGGTCATCCAAGGAACATTTCTACAAAATTATTTGAAAATCTGCCTACCAGATTGGGAGAAGAAGAATTTTGAAGTTTTTTTCATTTCGTTGCCATGGAAACCAGATTTCTGCATGGATCTCAAAAATTTGAAGGAAATCTGGTGAGGTCATTGAGAGGATGCTTTCTGTGAAGTTTCATCCCAATTGACCCACTGGTTACTGAGGAGAAGAAGTTGACGCACAACGGACAAAAGGCGATCACAAATAACTCACCTTGAGCAAAATATTGAACAACTTATTATTTTTGTCAGATCTACACAAAATTGTCTCTGGGTCAAAATATCGAAATTTTAGTCTCAAAATCAGTTTAGATCTGTTTGACAATTTGGCTGCTATTTTATGGCTGCTAATCAAAGTAAACAATGAAACACGCTTGCAGATTATTGAACAGCCTTAGGCTATTACATTGTATACAGCTTTTAACACCTTTTAGGACAAACGGACACTACAGAAAACAATGACACAGACTAATTGAGTAAAAACATATATACTGTCTATGTTTTCTGTATGCTGTACAGTCATGTAAATTACTGTTTGGACTTCCAGACTAATGAAACGGATTATATGTGTAAATGGTCAGTCCGTTCCCGATTTTTTTTGTCCGGTTCCGGAACGCGAATTTCCGTATTAACGGAGAATAATTAAGCATAAAAAATCCGTTCCCTGAATTTTATATCCGGATCGCGAATTTTCCGGATTAACGGCGTCCGGTTTAACGAGGTTCGACTGTACATAAATCCAAATTGCACATATTTTAAATTATGTCTGCATAAGTTCAGTCTGACATATTTTTACATTTATATATTTATTAACAAATGTTTTGTTATTGGACTGTAGTAACGAGATCAACTTACTAGTCTATTTGATGGTTCATGTTCAGTTATACTCTGATTCACACTAAAGGACATCCTCTTGCTTAGGGGCTGAAACCCGATTGGTTGCACATAATCTAAAATGTTCAGGGCTTCTTGGTGGTCCTTGCATTCATACTGAAAAATAAATAAGAGTAGTTTAACCCTTTCCCACATACGACAATTCTGCAGCAGACAACTTGTAAATATATAGAAACATTATGCAACATTATTTTCAAAATCAGGCTATTACTTTTGATGAGAAGATTCTTAACCCTTTCCCTCATATAGATGCTTTCTGACGCCTCTGCATCAGACGGCTTTTTGAAAACATAGTGACAAAAGAAGAAATTGCTCAAAACGAGAAATTTCTTCTTTTGCCACAATGTTTTACACTTTTAGTCATATTATCCATTCAATTTATAGAGGTTTTCTATTGTTTTGACAAAATGTGTTAAAAGTCATCTGCTGCAAAAATTGTCGTATTAGGAAAAGGGTTAAAAACTGGAGGCCCATTTCCCCTTTTTTCTGATACTGCTGCAACCAAGGTTCTACATGGAATTAAATTATTTGAACAGTAAAATAAAACTTTTAACCTTTTTCCCTCATACGACAATTTTGCAGCAGACGACTTTTGGACATATTCTTGTCAAAAACATAGAAAATCTCTATATTTTTTTTAATACAGGAAACTTAAGGAACATTCCTGTAATTATCTTTGAAATTTGGTCCATTGGTTAAGGAGGAGAAAGATGTAAAAGATGGAAAGACACACAGATGGACAGATGACAGACAATGAGTGATCACAATAGCTCTACCCGCACTTTGTGCTCAGGATTAACTAAAAAGAAACTCTCAACTTACAAAGCATTTTGCAGGCTAAAATACCGGCAGTTCAAATTACTCTGAAAAAAGAAAGAAAAATCACATGAATTACTGTGGATTCATACATCAGCGCATAGGTGATTGCACTAATTTACCATACTGTTTGTTTAAGAGGGTCTAAATTTTAAGTTTCATACTCTTTTTAGGTTTTTTAAATATTGGTGGCAGTGACTTTGTAACTACTTAACCCTTTCCCTCATACGGCAATTCTGCAGCAGACGACTTTGAACGTATTTTGTCAAAAAATAGAACATCTCCATAATTGAATGGATAAACCTATGACAAAAAGTGGAAAACATTGTGTGCAAAAGGAGAAATTGCACGTTTTGTGCAAATTCTCCTTTTGTCACTATGTTTTCAAAAAGTATTCTGCTGCAGCGCCGTCAGAAAGCATCTATATGAGAGAAAGGGGCTTAAGCAAAATTTGAAAGTTAAAACAAACTCCATAGGAATCATAGTTTTTAATATTGATTATAAAAACAGCTTATGGCAGATAAACTTTGTTTGAATGTATATAAATACCGGTAGAAATTGTACCTCCCTAAAATGTATATTACAATAGTTAGAAATGCGATCCTTCCTAAATGTATTAAAATACCGGTAGGTAGAAATTGTACATTAGTAAATGTAGTATTATAATATATATATATAAATTAATCCATTTACCTGTCCTAATATGTTTTAATTTAATACAATCATTCTTTTCATTTATAGAAAGTTTCACATGTATATTTTAATTAAATGTCTTCCAAAGGTGTTTGCTGTAGATTACTAGTATGTGGGGAAAGGGGTTGAAATAAAGTGGGAAAACATTTGCAGCAAATGGAGAAATTCCTCATCATTGAGCAATTTCTTCTGCTGCCAAAATGTTTTCAAATTAAACTAGAAATATCACGTGAAGGTGATGAATACCCCC